>JAIVFJ010000225.1:0-100247 GCA_025765615.1 Zopfochytrium polystomum | reverse complement strand
CTTTTCACGGTGGTGCAGACTGGTCAGGTACTTTCAGTAGCTCCTGTATGCCATTGAGTAAATGTGCCAGCACTGGGATGTCAGATTGCACCTTGCACAGCAAAAAAGAGGTTTGAAAATCCCCATTCGCTGCTGCTTCTTCAGCAATGACACCGGTGAGGCTAGAGCGCTCAAACCCCAGAATTTCAGCAAGCCGATAAAGCTGTGTCTTTGTCAGTGCGCCAGACTGTGACTAGAACGCTCATAAGTTCTGAGGATGTTCGCAGAAGTCACTACCTTTGGACTCTTATTTTGTTGTAATTGAAGACAGCCTTTGCAAATTGACTGACAATAGATCGTCGGTGCGCTTCATCAATGACAAAGTCCTTTGGGTTGATTCTGATACCAAACTCATCATATAGATCTCGAAGGTTGAGAACTTGGTGCAGATCTTTTATACCAGAAATTTGGTCAATATTTAATACTTCAGTCCCCTCGAAACAAGACTGGTGCGCTTTGGTGAGTTGAATTGCTGCATTGATTGACCATCTAAATTGAGCAGCTCTGTAAACTTGGAGAAATTCTTTTTGGAAGGCATTAGATATAATCAAAAGAGTATATGTGAGGTGAGCAAAGGACTTACCAGGTGCACCCTCCTTTTCTTTTGCAGAATTGATGTTTTCCAGCAGCCACGCCAAAGTTTCAGAAATCACAACTAATTTTTCATTTTCAAGAAGGGATTGACTTGATCTGCCAGTTTCATCAGTCTCTGCTCCTGTCAGTAATAGTTGCATTCCACGTTCGTGTAGTCCATTCTTGAACAAGTGCCTCAAACGGATCATAAATGCTTCGATTAAAGTCAAATGTGGATAGACATCCAAGACCTACAAGAGAACTAAGAATCACCAATATGATGAAATCTTCGTACCTTGTGAGCAAGTGCCATTGCTGACACATTTTGCACATTTTGGAGAAGATGTTCCAACAAACCTATAATTACCAAATCAATTATCGATGAAGGACAATGAATGGCCACCTCTAGCCTCTGCTGAATTGGATATATTGAAATTAGTCAGTCCGCAGTCCTGGAGAATTTTCCGAAGTTGCATCAGGCGGAACTGGCCCTCAATGCTCTTTCTCCAAAAGGGAGAAGAGGCACCAAGGGCCTAAAATTTGATTAATCCTTCTCATTAACGTGAATGTTCCATACCTCGTGGATGAGTTCCTCAACTAAAGATGTCCATGGAATGGGACTTCGAGTCATTACTTCAAAAACGGTGGAGGACCATCGATCTGTTCTTTCCATGCGACTGGCCACAACTAAAATTTTGCTTTCCCAGGGTGCTGGATACATTGGATTGGTATAATTTCTCAATGTACCTTTAATACTGTCATACCTCCCCCCACATTAATGTTTTGTTCACCACCTGAGAGTAGACAGTTTAAGATGTCAAAAAAATCAGAAAGGTAAATAGCTTACAGAAAGTATCCATCACTTCCAGTGCAAACTCTGCCAAAAGGTCCTCACAATCAAGTTGGTGGTGTTTGCAGTATGGTTTGAAGTTCTTCTCGATAGCAAAGGACAGAGTTTCTGATGATCCAGCCCTGCTCAAAAGATCCAAGGCTGAAACAGTGAAATTTAGTCTGACAGTAAAGTGCCCTCATTCGGACAAACCAATGGAACTTGGTTCTGTCTGGGAGTACTCAAGGAGGGAAACTTTGAAGTCATGGACATCCTGAGTGTGAATGTGAGCAATCGAAGGAATTCCGTTTCAAGCGAACCCAAAGATAAAAGTCAGACAGTTGACTATAGAGCTGAGCTGAAATTGGATCTGTCATAGTCTGATGAAATGCTGTCTTTGTGACAGCATTAACAAAAAGTCCGGGTGCTGATGCCATCTTTCAAAGTTGCGCAAGACTGATTAGCATTGAAATCAACTGGAAGGCAGCATATGGTTGCTTTTCCTGCAGTTCCACTGCGTGTGCACGGTCGCAAATCCATTTGGACAATTCCTGGCTTTATCCAGTTTAGTCACCGTTGGTCAATAGGCAAAGGGACTACCTCCAAGCCGTGAAAGAGGGGCTGAAGGGATAAGTTCACTTGAAAGCCAGCTATCATAGTTCTCAAGTCTCAAGGAATCAGGTAAGATGACAGAATTTGTGGGACACTGGGGCCAAGATTATCATCTGAACAAGACTCAGTTATTTGATCAAACAATTGAAAGAAACTTGCGCAGTGGTGTCTTCTCCAAATGAGAACTGCAGCTTCCAGTTGTCCACCCAGCCAATAAATTGCAGATTTCAGTCACCATGGAGCATGAACGAAAGTGCTCCCACTCCTCCCAGTTGAAGGTTTCCCGCTCAACTCGTTCAAAAGTTTGAAAGTGCTGAATCGTTTGTTGCAACAAAAATGGATGATACTGCTGATGTCTGCTCCAGCTCAAAAGACCTTATATTAAAGACCTGCCGGCCAAAGTCCAGCAGCTTCTGTGTGCTGTCAGGTGAAGCAGTGGCAGGCTCAGACAGATCTTTGCAACAAAGTCCACATCCTGATCAATTCAAAATTTTAAATGAAGTTATGATCATTGCGAAAAAAAAAGACCACAAATTACCGCAATACTGTTCAAATCAGTCTCGGCCTCCCGAACAAGAGTATTATCGTCATGTGCCTCCTGAAAGATGGATTTTCGACGCTGTAGAAGGATATTTTCCCATTTCTCCTTCACCACTAACTGTGAATGGTTTTAGAAAGTCCAACTCGACTCTCAAACAGGAAGCATACCTCAATATCCAGCCCATACTCAGTAGCCACACTGACAGCATCATCAAAACGGCCTTGGTGAATGAGAACACTCATTCTGGCCACTGGTAACACTTCTGATAATCCTCGCACAAAAATGCGCCCTTCCAAAGTCTCCTCAATCAGAAACAAAGTGTATCTGCTGGGCTCCCCCTCAGTTGCAGCGGCGGAGTGTTTGTCCTGGTTTGTGCTGGAGACAAACGAGCAAGCTTTCCCAACATTGAAACTCTGAACTGTGTCCATGGATGGATAAGTGACAACATGAAGATTGTCAGCTGTCAGTGCATGGATGATAAAACCCATGTGTGGCTCCTCGTTGACCACTGGTTGCTGAAGAGTGAATCCTGTTGCTTGAAAGTGATCCATGTAGTGCAGAAGCAAAAGGCTGCAGCCTCAAAGTAAACGGCAGCGCTTCTAATATGAGGAACCTACGTATCAGCATTCCAAACGGATATTCCTCTGTCTGCGTCCAACATAGCAAGGTACTCTCCATCAGGGGAAACTTCGATATGCAGGATTGCATTCCCAACCACATCGTCACAGATAAAGTCAGCTAGTTGTAGTTCGCCCAACTCCGACGCTTTCCAAACTGTCAAAGGTGTGCTTCCTTCGATGAGGAATGGTGAGCAAACGAGACTACGAAAACAATAGCAAAACGAGCGCACCTGTTCCAGCCAAAAATATACGATCGCGAATCGAGGGTTGTACTCCTCTCCAAACGGCAACTTCGGCGACTTTTTCCATCTTGCATTCATTAAATGCACTAAGTTCGGTCATGTCCAACTCAATGGTCTCGCGTGCGTTTGCAGCTGCTTCCTCGTCCTTGTTGAGAACTGCCGCTTCGAAAGCGACCAAGTTGAGGTTGGCAAAGCGAGCAATGGCCGAAGACCCAAGCACTATAATGAACTCCTCGGGGCAGTCTCGTCTGCTTAGGATGGGCAGCAACGGTACCCAACGTTAAGAGTCTGCGCGCAAAGCAGTAGCTCAGCTTGTTGCATACCCGCTATCGCCGACGAATCCCATCCAAGACAACCGTCCCTCAAACTTTGACAACTCCAACTGGCTGAGAAGGGTGCTAATATTGAACGAGAAAACGACAGCCTCCGATTCAATGTGAATGAACTGAATAGAACGTTCCGCGTCACCAATGGCGAGAAACGTTCCAGAGGAGCTGAATGCCGCACAATGAATGGTTCCACATCCTAGAAAGACGGGAGCAGCCAAGAGGAGCGAACGATTAGTATGTTGCAAGTAGACGAGCGACCGAAACATTCGAACGCAGAGTCATCACCAAGCTGAAAGGCGGCTTTCTGTTCCTTTTTCGCTGCGTCAAGCAGAATGACAGCCGAACCTGCGCTCATGCAGATCAAGTCACCGCACCGAGCAAGCGCCACTGCGACTGGCTGTGCGCCCGCTATCGCCTCTTCACGCTTGAGAGCAGCAACGACATTGACGCTCAGGACGGACGGCTGCGTCTCTCCCGCCGTTGTCGCTTGTTTGGGGCTCCGCTTGGCAGGCGGCCTCGAGGACCGGAAGGCAGGGCAGCCGCGAGTTGCTGCAGATGCCGCCTGCCACTCCATCTCGAGCTCAGTGGCACGCTCGCCGGTGGCCATTGTCACAGTCCATCCGTTGCTCGTTGGTTCCGCGGATCCCGTCGCGGTCAGCATGCTGTGCCGTCGTGGGGCGCGGGGCGCGTCGCTTTTTGGGTGTTTTTCGGATGTGGTGATCCGATTCCTTGTCAGGATGGGCGTGGGCTATTCAACGCTTATTTTATTTTATTTTATTTTTTTGGGAAAGAAGAAGGCCGCACGCAAGGTAAAACGCTGTTCGAGCAAAATACAGTAGACCTACTTGGTCCGCCATTTGTAGGCACCGACTCAAAAGTCAAACTCCTTCCATGGCTACGGTCTATTTCAGCAAAATGCCGACCAAGTGCTTACACACTCAGCCTACGAGGATGACAAAAAAATATACAGAGGTAGCGCGGAAGGTGGTACGAAACGCCAGAAGGCAGAAAACGAGGCTAAGTGGGGGGACGAAGATTGCTCGCGCATCATGGAGAAAGCCGCGACATTGTAATTGCAGAGGAGACAGAAAGAGCACGCGAGGAATGCAAAAAGACCCGTCGCTGGAGTAAGGGAAACCTGAAGGCAATCCAGCATCGCGTTCTCTCAAAAAAACACACGCTCAGGCTCTTCCTCATCATCGGATGCGGGCCCCCAAAAGCGGATTACGACCAGTGACGCTCCAACTCTCATCAACTCCAGTCGTTTCAGCGCGCCGGGCCCGATCTGCCAAAAACTCCAAGTTCCTCGCGATCCTCCGCGCGTTCCTGCTCTCGTAACAAAATACACCCGCTTCCAGTCGACCCCGCGCGCCTCGTACGCAGCAAGCGACTCGGCCACGCTCTGCGTCGGCACCCGCGCGAAACCGTCGCGCCCCGCAAAAGTACTTCCACAGCCGCTCGCGCCCGTGGTGGTACCACGACCGGCTGCTCGACAGCAGCGCGATCGCCCCGGTGGCGCACTCCCGCCGCTCGACCGGTAGCTGCTCCGCCACGGCCGCGATCACGTCGTGCGGGAGCCTGTCCGGCGCGAATCGAAGCGCGGTCGCTGCCCGCCGTCTCGCAGGCGGCCGACCGCCGGGAAGCGGAACAAGCCGGGCGGCGCCCTCGTATGTGCCGCGACTCAGCCGTCGTAAGCTGGCAGCGGTCCCGGCGAACCCGCGGTTCTCCTCTTTCAATTTGGGGGTCCTCGTCCTCGTCGTCGCAGTTGTCATCCTGCGCGCTTGCACCGGCGGGAGAACTGCCACCGTTTAACCTTGCAAGGAAGGGGCGCCCATGCCTGACTGTGACTCTTGGGATGAGTGTATCCGTTGGTTCCTGCTATAACGTCGGACCACTCACACAGAGTCGAACCGTGCCAGGACGTAGAATTGTTTTCGCAGCACGTGAGGAGCGTGGAGCTGGGAGGATTCAACATCGGCGTCGTCGGGACAGTTTCTATGGTCGCCTTCCCACTTGTAAGAGTAACGCTTGCTTGTTGAAAGCAGGTAGGCGGCAAGGCTGACGCGCCGGATGGAAAGCCTCTGAAATTGCGCGTCCAGCCATTTCGCGCAAACAGAGTGGAACGGAAACCCCGCCACCGCGTTCCACGGCCTCTCGAGAGCTGCGGTAGACAGCGTGAGGGTCAGTGAGAACTTTAGGGTCTTCACGCGCACGCCTCACTCCTAAACGTGACCCTGAGGTCCCCGTCGAGGCCCGCCATTCCGTCCCAGGTCGACGGGTCACGGTCTGGATCCGGATCGTCAAGATCCCAAGCGTCGTCACAGCCAAACTGCATAGGTTCCAGCGCGCAGGCACCAGAGTTGTATCCTGCGCGTGTCCAGCGACCATCGAGAGACAGGCCTTTGCAAGAGAAAGGGGGGGTGGGGGGGCGAGAGAGTGATGGAGAGTGGAGATGACATTTGAGTGAGTGAAGTTCCAAAGCTAACGCGAGATCGGAGCTTCCACCCTCCGTCCTCCCTCCACAAACTAGTGTTGTACCTCTTGCCACAGAATGGAATGGAACCAGGGGCACGAATGGCGAGCGGGGCCGTCCGATCACCTTACCGCACAGCGTGCAGTAACAGGCGGGGAAACTGCGCCCCATTGCAATTGACTTTATTATTTATCATCTTTCGACACACTGCTCGTCGTCGTCAGTTTCCCCATAATTAACCGCCACCATCAACACCTCAGTCCGTTCGGGCTGTTTCCCCGCTTTCCACCGACGGATTCCGTCTTTCCGTCGAAACCGACTCTCGTTCGCAATCACCTCAACTACACTAATGGCCGGCGACCCGACGTCCTCGCAAGTCCAGGCACGGTTCCCGTCCCCGTCTACACCGCACCGCAAGAGCTCTGCCCCGCCGCCAGGGATGTCTAGTCCACGCGCTGGGCCGGCTGGGGAAGAACCGTCGACTCCCAAGGCTGGAGCGGCACGTTGAAGCATGTGGAAGGCCGCGGCAAACCGTGAGGTAATCACTACCACCAGGCACAGACGGCGAAGAAAATTCCACCGACTCCTCTCCAGACTCCTCCAACAGCTCATGGCTGTCGGAGTCCGCCTCGCCCAAGGACGATTCTCTCCAGTGTGAGCTCTCCCTTTGGTGATCCTCACAAACAACGCCGTCGCCGTCCAAAAGGTCCCGCGACTTCAACCATTGTAGGACTGACACTTCGTCAAGAGCCATGAGCGATGGTGATTTGGTTTTCGGCGCCGCGGTACCTGCCCTTTGGCTGGCACGCGGACGAGCCAGCAAAAGCCGACGTATCTTGGTGCGCTTCGCCCATTCAAATATCGTCGCGGCTTGCTCGTCCTCGCCGAATAAGCGAAAATCAACATCGTCTCCGACGTCCTCCTCGTCCGAGCTTTCGTCAGAGGTTTCTTCCCAATCGTGCACGCCTTCTTCGACTTCAGAGTTGTCATCGCTTTCATCCTGCGGGTCCAGCAAGCAGAAAATGTCGTCTGCTGCCGACTCGCTCTCGTCTTCGCTGTCCCCTACGATGGTTGCTTGCGTTTGCCTTGGGATTACTGGATTCGCGATAGGTGGGAGGTAGGGTAGTGGTTGAATGATGCCTCCCAAAGTAGAGGGTGCCAAAGTCAGCGAGGAGGATCGTGGTGGCATGTGGTCGTCTATTCCGGAGAGGGTGGCAGCCTCTGCTGGTGGTGTGTACCATGTGGTTGTGTCGTCAGAACCCAACCGCAAAGCCTGCGGCATCACCCAATCAGTAAGAGAGCGACCCTCTGCGCTGTCTCGTCTGGCGCGACGGCCGACTGCTTGGTCTTCAATCTGTGCCCGTCGACGGAGTCTTCGTGACAAAAGCGCTTCGGGATCCGCACCAAGGGATGAAGCTTCGATTATTCCACTGGCTAGAGTCAACGGCGCAGTTGTCAAGGAGCTCGCAAACGATCCACTCAACGAATTCGAAGATTCTTCTGCCGTGTCGTGCGTCGGCGGAGACAAAGGCGTCGCTGGAGTATTCAGTGGACTCACAATGACGGATTGCCGCAGTAAGCTCGAGCGACGAGGCGGTCTCAGAGATGCACCGACTAAAGATCCAACTCTTGACCTGGCAAACATAGGTGTTTCGCTTCCTGTGGACGCAGCTATTAAAGACCCGAGCAATGAATTGGTGGTAAGATCTGGTTCTTCACTAGGTGTTGCTTCGAGTGGTTCAAGCAGTGGATCTTGCAAAGAATCGCCAACGCCGAGGTCGGCAAGGATCGTGTCCCACACCGAGCTCCCGGCCTCGTCGACGGATCCGCCACGGTCAGCGCTGTTGCTGCTAGCATCCACCTCCTCAAAACTCCCAAACTCTAGCGAGGATGCGTTCAAGTCCGCGAATGAAGACGGCTCCACAGTCTCGTCCACACCGATTTCACTCGATGATTCGTCCGCAACGGTGTCCGCTGTGCCGTCAATCGCGAGAGTGCTTCTGATTCCGCTCGGCTGCAGCAACGAGCTCGACGGATTAAGTAGCAGAGCTTGGGCGTTTCCGCCCGACTGCCGCCGTGCTTCGATGAGACGAACCGCAGTGACGGGACCAGGGGAGAGCGGGCTCGGCGCCGAGCCTGGGTTGCGTGTCGGGAACTGAAAGGGAGTCTGGAGCGGGGTGTGGAGGGAAAGCGTTGAGCGCCGGCGGAAGAGTGGAGACGGAGCTGGCCGTGGGGAGTTAGGGGCGGTCTCGTAGTTCTCCTCTTCCTCAGCGTTTGGGAAGCCGCCAATGCTGCGGCGGAATCTCGCCAAGACCGGGTTTGAGGCGGTGGTGGGGGTGGTAGGCCCAGCAAGAGGATGAAGGGCGCTCACAGCCAAGGGGGCAATAGATGGCGAGTCCTCTTGCTGGTTGAGCCTAGCATCCAGCGGCGCACTCTCCGCATCTTCAGCCGTCTCATCCAAACCGTCTCCGTGGTCATCCCTTGTCGAATGGAAGCGACCGTCTCCTCCATCCTCTTCGTCGCCGCTGCCCACACCACCACCATCACCGCCGCCGATCTCCCCACCACTCTCCGGTTCATCGCCAAACCGGCCGTTAAAGTACCGAAAAAGATCCCTTCGGCGCCGGCGCCATCTTCTCTCTCGCCTGCCGCTGCCGCCGCCGCCCTCAAGGTTCCCGTCCTCCGCATCAGAAACGTCCTCGTCCTCGTCCTCCAGCTCCTCCTCGTCCTCCCAGGAGAACACATCCTCCTCCCCAACCAAATGGCTCCTTTTCGTTGCCTCCCGCATATCAGGAGCCCCGTCAGCGGCAACCCGACCCTCAAATATAAAGTCGCTGGCGTGGTACTCGCCCGTGAAGGGATCAAGGTATGGCCGTAGCTCCCACCGAGCAAAGGATTCCGTGGCGTGCCATGAGCTTGTGGTGTGGCTTGCTGCTGACGGCGGCGACGAGGGCATGTAAGTGGGTGGGGCAGGGAGAGGAATGGTCGGCGGGCCGGTGGCGCTGGTGGGGCCGTTGTGGTGGAAGGTTCGAAAGAGCTCAGGGCGTGTGGGGGTGGGACGGAGGGTCGTGGCCGATGGTTCGTGGGGTCTGGAGATGGGCCCAGAAGAGGACGGAACGATGCTCCCAACGATGGTAAGCACTGAGCCGAGATGCTCCAAATCGCTGGATTGGCCATGCGCCTCTCCAGGTGGCGATCCAACGCCGAAACCGGTTTGGCTCTGCGGCAACGGCCGGTGGTTGGGAGGCACGTTTGGAGCTGCTGTAGGAGGATCGGATACAAAGTAAGAACGAAAGTAGAAGTTGAACAGGCAAGGTGGAAGTATTTTACGTTGATGCCGGCTGGCACTGAATGAGAGTAGTTGAGTCGTCGAAGTTTCGGCCCAGAGCACAGGAGGCCCGGGCGTTGCTGCCTCGCTGGCGAAGGTGTCTTCCATCTTTTTTTTTTTTTATTCTTTTCTTTGTTATTTTGCTGAACCCAAAAGTGTGATGTAATTTTCGTATTATGTTGACGGTTCGCTACAGCCCACCGGGCCGCCGAGCTGGCTCGGCCGAGTATGGTTCTGCCGCGTACGGCTCCGCCATATATGGTTCCGCCACGGGTATCGCTTCAAAAGGAGCCTCCGGACCAACAATGCTGGTCGGTCTCCGCGATCCGCTGTAATGAATCGGCTGCGCGGGTTGGATGACCGACGACAAGCCCCCTGGGACGACGGCAGATGTCGGCGACGTTGCTGTCGGAGCTGGGGCTCCGGCCGGACTGGCACTTTGGGGTGCTGGCGGTCCTGCGGCCTGAGGAACCGACCCTGGCAGAGGGTGGTCTGGTGGCGGAGGAGGGACTCCTTGTAGGCGGCAAATGGCGTCAACTACTTTCCGATAAACTGCAGCTGTTATTGATCCTGATAAGTAAAGCGACTCGGGAGAAGGATCCCCGGGTTTCGGCTTTGCGGGCTCTCCCAGTCCGTTGATGGCAGGGACAACTGCATTAAACGGGAAGAAACCAGCAGAACCGTCTCTCTGCAAAGAGTTTTTACTTCAGCACAACATATAAATGGAAAGACTCAGCTCACCATGAGTCGACCATGGGCCCAACCATCCTCGTACACTTCGCTGAGGGAATGAATGAGTCGTGGAAGACCAGCAAGTATCCCTTCAGCGCAACATACCTCGTCGTCACTGCGTCTCCCACGACAAACGATAGCTCGTCAGTAGCTGTCGAAGTCCATTCGAAGCAAACTACAAAGACGCCCATCCCCCCGACAGCCTTGCGCACCGCCGCAACAATGTTTTCATACGATGGTTGTGGAATCGGCGGGGCCGGTCGCGCTTCGACGGCTGCAGGAACCGCACTTACAGGCATCGCGGAGCCGACCTCTTTGACAGCGGCCGTGGCTGCGGCAGCGGGCGCAATCGGAGGCGCCGAAAGGACCGGCATGCTTCCGCTCCCGGGCTTTTCGCCAGGCGGAACGTTGCCGCCAATCCCAGCAATCGGAGGTGCGCCGCCGGCCTTCGCAACGTTGCCTCCCGTCCCAGCAATGGGAGGTGCGCCGCCAGCCTTCCCGCGCAGCATGTTTGTAACGTTATCTCCGATCGAAGTCCCCATTGTCACGACTTTGGCGTCGTCGGCGCCTCCAGCAACGCCGCCTGCTCCGGTCGCGTCGCCTTCTGCACCGGTTGGGCCGAGACCGCCAGGAAGGGGAACCGTTGGCCCAATCTTTGACGGGTTCTGCGGAGCGGCGTAGCCGCCGCTTGGCTGGACCAGCTCCGCTTCAAAGGGCGTCGGCGCGGTATAGCTCGAGCTACGTTGAATCGCAGTGGGAATTGCAGGATCAACCGGCGCCGCCTCATACGGAAACGCGTCGTGGTATGTCGACGATCTCACGGATTCAACCGAGTCCCTTGGAATCGCTGCCTCATTGAACTCCTCTGAAGATCTCGAAGCCGCGAACGTTTCGGCTGCTGGGATGTGTCCTTGCGTCGTTGAGTCTGAGGGAGACAACGGAATACTGGGACTGGGAGAGGGTCCGCCGGGAATGTTTAATTGAAGCTGGCCGGAAGAGCTGTCGAGTGGTACGAAATTCTGCCAGGGCACAACGGACGTCCAACTTCGCGCAGCTACTTCGTAATCATGCATAATTTGAGCGGTAGTAGGGCCTCCTAAGAACTTTGGAAGCTCATGTCCAGGAGGAAGAACCCCCTGCGGGATCTGATCCGCAAGATGGTTTCCAAAGTTGGCAATGATTGAGACCTGACACATGGTTAGGCATAGTTAAGTGTCTGATCCACAACTTGGAGGGATTGGATAATCTCAATTCACCTTTGCCGAGAACTCGATCCACGCATTCCACCGAATCTTCAAAGCCGACATAGTCTTTTCCCGCTTCAGCGTCTCATGCGCAGCTTCTTTTGCAAGAACCTCCCGATCCACCTGATTCAGCTCGCTGCGGATGATATCCGTGTCGCGCTTCTTTTTCGCCGCAGCGTCCAACTTCGCCCGCACTTCTCGCTGCTTCTTGTGAAGCGCCGCCAGCGCTTCTTCCCCAACCTTGATGTCCTTGAGCGCTTGGCGCGACCCGCTCCAATCGCTCTGTCGTTTGGCAGGGGATCGTCAAGTTCAGCGAAGCAAGACTCAACGGAGGAGGGGCAACCCTGACCTGCAAGTCCCATCTGAGCTTCCTCGAGGCGCATGCAGAGCGTCGAAGTCTTCTCCGTGATGGTCTGACCCAGTCACTGCATCAGTACCGTTCGCACAGATCGCGGATTATCAATCACCTTCAGGTCCTCAGCTTCGGTTTTGCCCCATTGAGCGATGAACTTCGTCGCTGCAAGGGAATGGTATGGGTGAGTAGGTTGTTCCGCGACTGCATTTCGTTCCACACACCGTGGCTCTGCTCCTTCGCCAGTGCGCGAATCTCCTTGATGACATCCTTCTCCTCTTGAATCCAAATGTGTACTGCGATGGAGGGGATGCGACGAAGGTTGGGGCGCGAAGGGTGTTAGGTAAGCAAGCGATCTGCCGTAAATAATGGGGAGGGCACAGCCACATCTGCAATCCACCAGCAGGGAGTCTTCCATGACGAGGGTAACTCAACTGTTAGAGGCATCGCTCTTTATGGTCGCAGTCATCTGTCGCCTAATGTCTTGGCTGAACTCTGCGAAGAACTTCCCGCCGGCGCTGCCGCCGGTCGCGCCTCCTCCACCTACGTTCATACTGCAGAATTTTGGTGATCCCTCCAAGCCACTTTTTCCCTTTGAACGTGAAACCAACAGGAATTATAAAATAATAACGGCGACCTGCTCTACAAACCAAATCATAAAACCCAAAAGAATAGAAGCCAACAGTATTGCAAACAAAAAGAACCACAGGGAATCGCCTTTGATATCCTCCGGTCAGACGGTTATTGCCGTCATGTACCTCATCAGCCTCGCGGCGTAGCGCTCAGGCTCCTCCACGCTCACCTCTGGCGTACTGAACAACGCGTCCACGCTCTCCCTCCGTGCCATCCGTGAGGCAGCACGCGATTCATCACCAGCCCGTCGCCCCCGCAGTGGTTGGTCACCATCGGCGGACGCTGAGGATGGCGGCCGCAGCCCGCCAACCGGCGGGAATGGTACGGAAGACGGTGGGGCTGTGGGAGACTTCGTCGGAGCAGTCGCTGTTGCTGCGCCGCTCCCTGCTGCTGCGGCTGCGACGAGATTCCCATTGCTGCGTGTCCGCTGGCGTTTGGTCGAGGAGATATACGGAGCGTCGCTTGGAGTGGTGTTGGTCGCGGTGAAAAGCCCTGCAAGGGAAGGCGGTACGTCTGAAGGGATGGATGATGAAGCGGCCGAAGAAGATGAGGAAGCATAGGTGTCTGGTCTAATACTTGAAATAGAATAGTGGTGGGGGCCTGTTGACGACCCATCTACGGAAATCAAACCGTATGACGGTGAATCGGTTGTCGGTGTCGCCGGCGGTGAGAGTCCTCTGATGGGGGAGAGTCCGCCCCGAGTAGAGCCAAACATCGATTTACTGCTCTTTGTTGCAGGTTTGGAAATCCGGCGCTCGAACCATTTAACCATGTTATACTTTTGGAGAACATCCACAATGCCGATGAAGTAAACCTGGGGAGACAGCCGTTAGGGTATAACCCAACTTCGCATGAACGTTAATACTCACCTCATGATCATACGTGTCGGAATCTAAATCCTCACTTTTGATCCCACCATGGTACCTCTTCGCGAAAGGGAGATGCATGTTGTGCTTTTCAGCAAAGATATCGTCCATATCGTCATCCCCGTCCCCGTGGAATTCCAAACCACCAAAGAAATGCGAGATGCGCTCAGATGATGATGAGCTTCCTGAACCAAACCTGCCGGCCATGCCTCGAGTTGCTGAGGTGGATGGAAAGTTGCTGCCACCGGTGGCAGTTTCGTCAGCAACTGCATCATCGAGTGATTTTCTGCTGCTATGACCGTCAACCGTCTCCAGCGACATTCTTTTGTCGTCCAGTTGTCGCCCAGCGTTTCTGGTGGTGCTGCTGCTCCCTCCTCCTGTCACACCCTCTGGCCCAATGGAGCCGTAGTCCTTCCACTGAACTTTGAGAGCGGACACGTCTGCAACGGTCATCCTTCGGGCTGCTGCTACGTCTGGCGGGGTCATGGACCTTCCAATTGCTGCGAGAGTAGGGTTGGAAGCAAGCGACTCAAAAAGACTCTTCCGGATAGAGGGAGAAGGTGCTGGTTTCGGAGAGCGAGGGCGTGGAATGGGCGGTTCGTTTGTTGCAGCACTGCTTGATGATTGGAGATTTTCCGAATTGTGAAGAGGGCTAGATTGCTCAGAGGTATTTGGGGTGTTTTGGTGAGCAGTGTTGGATGCGCCTCCGAAGAAAAAGGAAAGGGGACGATTCGGTGCGGTGAGACCCTTCAGTGAGTTCAACAGTGGGAAGCGTCGATGAAGCAGTTGAGGCCGGGGGGCCGGTGTCGGAGCCTTCGGTTTGCGGTGGATGCCCACGAGTACGCTGTGGTTGCAAAGTGAACGGTCACCAACAGTACAACATGGAGTCGTCAAACAAACCTGTAATCCATGAAGCCGTGCTTTTTCAAGAACGCGAAGTCGGCCTCCAGTTGGTTGAGCACCATAAGCTTTTTGGCGGGACCCAAGTGAATCAGATTCGCTTTCCCACTTCCAACCAGCCTTTGGAAATCGAGCTCTTTTAGGGTGAGCTCTGACAGCTTTTGCCCGATTGAAACATGAATATCTCGCTCGTTCTCTGCCAAGTAGTCCAAGCTATTCTCAACTGAGCTTTCTTTAGCGCTGTCGGCCCCATTTGTCCAGACAGGGTCGGGTTTGCCAGTCTCTATAGTGTCGTAGATACTAGGCATTCCGAGCGTTGACGAAATGGATGATAGCGGTCGAGGACGGCCAGCAGGGGGTCGGAGGCCTGGTCGAGTTGATGTACCGTCTGATCTTCTTCGTCGACGTGTTCGCACGATACCGTCCACGACATCGTGATCCTCTTTCAAGGTTTGTCGGCCCACTGTCGATCCTTTGAAGTCATACTTCTCGTGAAGCTCCAAATCTGTGTCGAAAACGCTGGCCATAACTACTACTGTGAACACTTGAGATAGAATTGCGTAGATTGGCTTATCTTTCGCAGAAATGCGGGAAAGGGAGCTGTGACGTGAAACGGTCTCGAATGTGTATAAGCCGAGGTACCTTGGAAGCAGAGTGGACGGGTTTTGATGCACATATGATAAATACTCCGGAAGTAATGCTCGGAGCTCATCCGGTTCGGTGCCCCTCAGAGTCTTAAACATGAAGCGATTGTTTCTGGCGATAAAGAAGACAGAGTCTGATTTTCCTGAGCTCATCTGCACCCGGAGCGAATCCTCCAAAGACGACGTCAGCTGACTTGTCGAGTATCCAAACTGCTCCCGAACGGCCTTGAAGGCGAGAGGTGCATAGTCGGTGAACTTTATCCGACCATACCCCGGAACCACCCACTCGTGCGGGTGCTCTGAAGAAAAATGAGACCGCTCTAGATGTGGTCCCTTTCCATTTCCAGGCTTTTGGCTGTTGAGGATTGCGCTCCAAACCGACAATATGCTCGAACTATCCGATGATCGCTTCTGCTGCGCCAGAGCCAACGCTTGCCGCGATGGAACACGGTACATGTTGTCGTCCATTGAAGAGGAGCCTTCGACGGTCACCTTCAACCCTCCGGCAGTTGGAGACTGTGGTTCACCGTCGATAGGGCTGTAAACCATGTCTGCGGGTCTGTCTCCGGAAGCATCGGCTTTTTGCTGGTCCTGCAGCGACGGAACGACAATCTCTAGGCTTGGCCGCATCCCGCCTCGCCGAGCCCTCCACGAAGACGACGGTGGCGGAGTTTGGCCGCTACCCTTTGATGGCGGGCCCGGTTTCGACTTGCCCACAGTAACGTTGCGTGGCTCCCGCGGAAGCGATGTTGACAGCCGCAACAACCCCTCGGCCCTCTCCTGCGACGGGGTCTTTGCCACCAAAAGCTCCGTGCCGTTCATGGCCAAGAAACTGTTTGGTCTCCCCGACGAATTGGTCGCCGAAGAGGTCGTGGACCCGTTCGAGCGGTCCTCGAACAAGTCGGAGTCTGCGCGAGAGAAGCTGCCGTCCGGCAGCGCCAGGGCCATCGCCTCTGGGCTCCAGTCGGTCAAATGCAGTACGGCTCGCACTGCCATGCGGAAATGCCGAACCTGGGGTGGCTCAGACCCTACGAGCGATTCGCCAGCTGCTGTGGAGGTACCGATGGCTCCATATTCTGTGGCATGGCCGGAAGGAGAAAGAAGAAGCGCTCTATCGTTGGATGGAGAGAGGACAGAGTTCCCAAGTGGCGTAGTACTGGGGTGAATGGCTGGCGCACCCCCGTAAATCGGGCCGTACTTTCTTCTTTTGGCAAGGTACCTGATGAAAAGCGTGAGACCGAAGACAGAGTTGACATAATTTGCTCTTCGTTTGTTACCTTGAGAATTTCTGCGCACCGGCGAGGACAACCATGCCCACCAAAAGTCCCAGTGCAAACATCATAACCATGATCTGCCACTGAGACAAAAGTGAGAGAGCAGTGTCCATTATCCACATAAGAAAGGCCGCAAGCGACGTCCCAGTTCCGTTCGTAGGTGTTGCAGGTCGTGCCGAGGTTGGAGAAGGAATTTGCGGGAAGCGGGCAGGAGGGAAGGCCGAGGCCGGGGAGGTAGCGGTTGAGAGGGTCGGGGAGGTGATCTCGGGCCGAGGTCTGCGAAAGTCATCAGAAGACGACGTGTGACTCCGTGAAGGAGGCAAGCGCAAGCGAAGGCGGGGACGGGTGGTTTCGGGAGATGGTGATGGCGCAGCCGTTGGGGGTGGGGAGGGCAACTGAGCGGGAATCGGCGGCGGTGCTGGCGGCATTTCAGAAACGAGAAGTTTGGGCTACCGGTGCGGGTGGGTTGTGGGGGCAAGTCGACGACGGCGGCGGCGGGCAGCGGGCGCGAAGGAGGAGGGCGGTGAGGTGTGTGGGTATTCGATATTTCGAGATCTACTTGAGTTTGCTTGCTGTTTTTTTTTTTTTTTTTTTTTTTTTTTTTTTTGGTGGCGGGAGTGAGTGGTTGTAGGGTCTGTCCCTTTCCCAATCCCACCGTCGGTTTGTTTTTGTTCGGCGCGAACAGACAGGACAGGACACGCCCATCTCCCCTCTTTTCTCGTTTTGGCTTGGTTTTGCGATGCCTTCCGCTTTTGTCACTCTTTTTTTTTCATCCTTTTCACAGATTCGGCGCAATTGTCGTGGGGGATGAAATTGTCAGTCACTCCAAACAAAAAGCAAGCAAGTTGTCAAACACCGTTCATCATCCATGATGACCAAAGCAATCGACTATCGAAACTTCGTCTTCCGAGCTGGGTAATCTGCCGCAATCCGGACTCCGCATCGAATGGTCAGCATCCGCGGGGGAGACGGGAGTGCATGCGGCCTGAGCGCGTGCAAAACGATTTCGGAAATCTCGTTTTGCAACACAAATGCTCATGGAGACTCACCGCATCTTGACCGAGAGAGAGAGCGAGGAAGAAAGAGAGAGAGAGAGAGAGAGAGAGAGAGAGAGAGAGAGAGAGAGAGAGAGAGTCTGAATACCTCATCCTTCTGTACACTGCTATCTTGTGACCTGGAGAATGACTGAAACAAGGTTTGCATTCATCTTTCGCAGCCCTGAAAATCATGACGTTTAGCACCTCTCAACACGGAATTGTGAATAGCATTTGCTACGGGGCCCAGTTAACCCAACTCTGAAGGGCTGTTGAAATTTCTGCTAGTGTATTAAGATCGACAAGCACGAACGGCCTTGTCCTTGTTCGGGACCCTCCCTTTCACTCCAACTCCAGAACGTCCTTCACGATAGCACGAAATGCAAGCGACGCGCTGCAGTTGGCGACTTTACATATTGATTCCGCCTTTCGCCGGTCCACGTTGGGGAAAAAGTCGATTCCCGACGCCCGCTCCACCGCCGCTACTGGGGTCAGAAACGTCTCAACGGAAACGTGCCGGTCCGTGCCCTCATTTGGGAGCACGAAACCACTCAGATAGCTCTTGCCATCTTTGATTCCGAGGGCGATTTTGAAGAAATGAGTCGGAACAGCAATGGTCTTGTCACGCCCAATGACCTCGTATTTCACGTAGTATTTTCCTGTGAAACAAGAGTCACGAATTTATGCTTCTACGCAGACGTGAAGGCCGAGAGCATACCGTTTTCCTCCTGTTTTGGAAGATACAGTGGTCCGGTAACGACAAACACCTCGTCAAAGCTGAAGACGAGACTGCGAATCGAATTTGTCAGATGGACGCCACAACAGCAATTCTGCTTTCGTACTTGCGGATAAACTTTTCGAAGGAGAACCAGATCCCACGATTGAACTGGGGTAACTGGGGACTGATATTCGTCACTGTGAATGAATAGCCGAGGAGAGTGTTCCAATATTTGTCACCATTAACCGCGTACTGCAGTGATAGGTTGAAGCGCATTCACTCAACTGAGGAATGTTTCATCGACGGCCTGCTGTGATTCTGCGACGTCGGCTGCCGGAACCAAGTGGCCGCGGTCATAACCAGAAGCAACATAGTCGAACGATTTCGTCCGGAAATCCTCCGGCACATCCATATTTTCGCGAAAGTGCGATTTCTGGCGATCGGGTGGGTTCTCATCTGGCCTTTTCAACGAATCCCTCGTCAGTCGTTCGGCAACCTTTCCGTTATGTGCGCATCAGGTGAGAGCCATCAATGAAGACAAGCATTACCCAGTGAGCGTTGCGGGTTCTACGATCATACGCGCCAGCATAAGCGAGGTTGTACAGCTTGTCAGATTTTGGACCAGGAAAGCCGTGCTGCAGGATCTGCCGCGCGCGATCCACAGGAGAATCGGCGACGGACGAGTCTGCGGGACGCGGTGCAACGGGTGGGGATGCTGGGGTCGACGAGAAGAAGGGCAGCAGGGACATTGTGGCGGCCTGTGCCGGAACCTGCGCGAAAAGCGCGGGATCCGGAGAGGGCGGGAAAGCGTCAGCGTTCCCAGAGGCTGGCGGGGCCGGCGCGGGGTCTTCCTGGGAGGTCGAGACTGTAAAGAAGGAAACCGTCGCCGCTGCCGCGGCTGCAACGACCGCTACAAGCGACAGGCCACTTCGGAATCTGGGGCTGGCGGTGGTGGCGGCTGCGGCGGCGCGAGACGAAGAGCGGGCGCCGAAGGCCCTCTTCGTTGCGGCGGCAGAGTTGTTGCTGTTATTGTTACTTGATGCCCGCCGCAGAATGGGCAGTGTCCTCGGCGACGTCATCGTGAGCATGTGTGTTCGCAGCGGTGGCGGCTTGGTGGGCTGACCGAAAAGAAAGACGAAGAAATCTCTCTCGTCCAGATCTACCAAAAGCCTCTCAACCAGGGCCGTCATCTCCCCATCCCATTCGGATACTAAAAGATCGTACTTCTTCGGCTCTGGTCTTTTCCAATCGACAGGAAGCGTCGTTCGTTGAGATACAGTGGCCCACAAACTTGGGTCAATGTTTTGAATGCCAAGTGCTGTCACACATGCATAAGACCATCATAAAATTTCTCAATTCACAAATGTTGCACTAAACTGCTCACAAACTTTCATTCTTCCAGCTTTTGAATTGCACAAGAAAGAGGCAAAGGAAGTGTGCTGGGTCTAATTTTGTGGGTGTCCAACGAAATTTTTATTCAGGATGTAGTGTGACCCCCACCTGCTGCAATCACAGCAGCAATCCTTCTAGGCATACTTTCAATAAAGCTCTGGCAAACTTCATGGGGAATTTGCCTCCACTGGCAGCGGATTTGCTCTCAGAGCTCTGCATTGGATCTTGAATGTCTTTCATAGGAATTCAGCCAACTATTCAAATCTCTCCACAGATGCTTGATAGGATTCAGGTCTGTAGATTGAGCTGGCCACTCAACACAACGAAGAAAAATTGCGTTGTGCATCCACAAAATTTATCCAATGGATCGCCGATCATTGCAAGTGCGCAGATCGTGCAATCGCAATGATAAACGAATGAAAATTCATGTACATCTTCTTCATATACAGGGTTGTTGGCCCTGCAAATCTCATGGGCATATTTTTATTATTGCAGCTGTGCTTGAATTCTCCAGCCCAACCTTGAAAACATTGGCCCAATTTTGTGAGCCACTGTAATCGAGCGGGAACTGGAAAAAGTACGAGCTATCTTTTCAACCGACTTCGTGTATATTGGTTTTCCGGCAGATCAAGCGAAATGGGCGCCAATAACGAGCGCTGGACATCACTCTTTCGAACATCCAACACGGACAAGCGCGCCCGAAACGCCAAAGGCGAATCAGGTACAGTCGTACCGGTCACCAAGAGGCGGCAGAGTAAAATGGCGAGGGTTGATCAGCCGAAAACGTCGCCACGTCCCGTTTCGCTCGTATTTGATCACCGTGAAATTGTTTTTGTTGCGTTGCTTGCAATTATGATGACTCCATCATTTCTGTCTTTTCGTTGGTCAGTTATTATTATACGTTCACAGTTGAATCGTGTTATCAGTGTTTGAAAGCCGTCATACACTGATGTTTCTATCCGAACGCACGCATGCTTGATGAGGAGGCACATGCATGCAACAAGAAGGGAGACGACCGAGCATGCGACCACAGCTGGGCTGCGCTTAGGACGAAATCTGTCAACAACGTAGCAGCAAATAATGCCACCAGCGCACTTACAACACCAAGCAGATCGCCCTCCAAGGAGCTAAAGAACTCACACTGCGGGAAGAGAATACGTCTCTCACCGCTTTAGCTCATAATCTGTTGCATGTGCTGAAAGGAGTTCTGCGAGATGAGAGAGAGGACGACTGCCGCTATGTATGTAATTCCGAGGAACGTCACGCTCACTTGTCCGCGTCTACGATCGGTAACGAAGTCATTTCAGACAGGCCCGTCGTTTCAGCCGCGCAATGTTGACGCTTGCGACTCTGAGATGAGAGACAAGACCACAGCTGCGATAATTCCAAAGAACAACAAGCTTGCTCGTCCGTCCCCTGAGCAACAGCGAAAGTATTCCAAATGGCCGATGATGCAGCTTGAAGAGCTGACAGGCTCGGAGGAGGAGCTGACGAAACACCTTCCAAGCAAGCGGCGGCGCAAGGATCAAAGAGGGCTGGAACCCATCCAAGCCGACAACCCGCCCCCGCCGCGCCGGCTGCTGTTGCTGGCGCTCGCGAAACGAAGGCCGCGTCACCTGGCCGACCGTCGCGAACCTGGTTAACTGAGGAAAAATGGGTAACGCTTTCTTCCCCTGGACATTGCCCGACTGTTACGAAATTTTTCCCTTCGTTTTTTTTCGATCCACCAGAGGCAGAGGGGACGGCGCCCACAAAATATTTCATTCACAACCATTTAGTGGTGCGGGATAAGAAAGGAAAGGCAGAATATCTAACACAACTAACGGGAGGGGAAACAAGCCGACTGTGTGTGTTCTAAAGAGCTGAGAGTATGGCAATGCCCAAAGCAACCGCAAGAAGAGCGCCACGCACTTTCGCGGATTTCGATGCGCCCGACCTTGTCGACGCAGTCGCCGTCGTCCCGCTGCCCCCGCCGCCGGTTCCCGTCGCTGGCCCAATCAGGACGGTAGCCCCAACGGACGGGACGCCGGCCTTGCTCAGCACAAACACGTGGTAATTCCCCGGCGGCGCGACCTTGCCGTTCGGCGGCACGCGGAACGTCAGCGCCGAGTCAGTCAGCGCGATAATCTTTGGCTCCAAGAACCGCTGGTCCGTGTTCGTCGAGTGGGTCGTCGTCGCGTACCGCACCAGCGTCACCCTCGCAACGTATCCGTCGCTGCCCGCCGCGCCGGCGTGCTTGATCCCGATCGTCACGGTCGCGTTCCACCCCGCCGACGCCGGGGCGCTCGTGATCTGCGGCCGTGCTGCGCCGGTGAGGAGGTACGGCGGCGTAAAGTGCTCGATGCGGTACTCGTACGGCGACGTGCAGTTGGAGCCTTCTTGCGTCGACGGCGTGTTGGGGAAGCACGCCGGCCGCAGCGGGTCCGTCGGCGGCGTCACGTTGTCGTCGGTGCCCCAGTAGTCAAGGTAGTTGGCCATCTCCGAGCCAGTGGTGATGACGGTGGCGTCGGAAAGAAGGAGCGCGCCGCTGTGGTAGAGCCGGGAGACCGTGCTTTGGCTGGGGGTGGAGGGTGCGGGGAGGGTGCGCGAGGAAGGCGGTGTGTGAGTGCGCGAAACGGATATATCCGTATGAGATGTGAAGCGTTGCTCACCCAATTGTTGTCCAGGTGTCTGCTGCAGGATCGTAGAGATCGGTCGCGTGGACTGGTCCTGCTGCGTACATGCATTGGCCGGCATTCCCACCTGCCTGACCCCAGCTTGCACCATTTGTGTAAAGTATCTTTCCATCTGAACGCAGGTTTCGAGAGCGCGTTAATAATGTGCCGAGAAAAGGTAGGAAAAGGCACACTCAATGGATCACCTGGCAGTAGAACAGAGTCTGGCATTAAACGCGCGTGAGGCATTTTGGCGTGCGCTTTCCACTTTGCGTTTGGTTCGTCAGGAGTGATGGAGTAGCAGTCGTCCGAGGCGTCTTTTGTCGAGTTCTTGGAACCGCCGCAAACCATCACGGTCGCAACGTAGCCCGTTTCTTCCGACATTGGCAGCATGGTTCCAGTGGGAGTGTGAGGGTAAATCCTGTCAAAAAAAAAAAAATGGTCGAGTCAGCCGAGAATTCTTGCGAATTGTCTAAAGATTTACAAACCAAGGGGCGTGGTCCAATTCGGGCATGTCCGCAATAGACTTGAGGTTGTCAATGCCCGAGGCTCCAGGTGGCACGGTGGGGTCGACAATCAAAGTCTTGTTTGACACGAACAGGAAAATACCACCCGAAGGAAGTTGGAACGATATTGGATACAAGTTGTGCGGGTAAGCCCAGCTAATTTAAAACAATCATAAAATAATATAAGCTGCGGGCTATCATTGCAACCAACATCTTCCAAAACGTACTCCAGCACTGGCATGTGAAACGCGCCACCGAACCTCGGCGGGTAAAACTCGTAGGTCGGATTGTTGTTTTCAGCGCTCAAGTGATCGAAATCCAGGTTCGCGGTCGTTCCACCGAAAATGATTATGTCCCCATCGTACATGGTGACAACGGTGGGGTACCACCTCTTACCGCCGTCCATGTCCCTGAACGACTCGTTCCACGAGCCGTGCCGCGCCGCGAGCGACGGGTTCGGGTCGCCGAGGGGTACCTGTCCCACGGGGTTGTACGTCCTGATTTTGGACAGGCCGTCCCACAGGAAGGTTGTGCCGTTTGTAAAGTTTGAGAGCTGGGCGTCGCCGCCGATCATCCAGACCTGCCCGTTGGCGGCCTGGGCGTGGCCGGCGCAGAAGGCGTTGGTGGACGGCCCGTTGACGACGGCCTGCAGCGGCTCTTGGTTCAGGTCGATTTCGGTCGCGGTCATGCCGCCCGTGTTGGGGTTGAGGATGGGGTACTGTGTCGCGAGAGGGTGGCATTTTTGGGGAAGGGGAAAAGCAGCAGACAAAAAGAAGTGAAGGTTCCCGTAAGCGAAAATTTTTCTCCTTTGGCTGACGCGATGTGACTCAGGCTGTGCAAATGCCGCATGAAAGCAGGGCCTACGAAACTCAACTGGGGCAGTGTGCGGTCTCTCGACGCAGACGAGGCGGTTGTTGGGGAGGAGGAGCGAGTGGATGCAGAGCGAGCCGCTTCCTCCGCCAAACTGGTCGAGGCCCTCTGGTGGGTGTGTTGTGTCGACGATTGGAGCATATCAGGCGGTTATTGGGGTGTTAAAAGAGTCGAACGAAAAAAAAAAAAAAAAAAAAAAAAAAAAAAAAAGAAACTGCGTCAGCGGAAAGGACGGATGGCGGGTGAGCAGGCCTTGCAGGAGCCACTGGCACTCACGAAGGACTCTCCAGGTGCCGTTTTGGGCCCGCGCCTGAGAAGACCAATGGGCCGCCGCGACGAGGCCAAGCAGTATTGGCAGAGCGGCAGACTTCATTTTTGTTGCTGGCTGGCTGCGGGGAAGAGTTACGCGAGCGAGAAGGCTTCCAGCCGAATGCGCTGTGGGTCGGTTGGTGGCGAGGAATGGGACCGGGTGTTGCGGGTGTAACGAAGAAGGCAGAGGGGAGCGGGAGCACGAGCAGGAGAAGGGGGTGGGGATCTGTTTGTCAATATATATATTTTTGATAAGTAGCAAGCAAGCAGGAGATTGTGGCTTGGATGGGTGGGTTTGGGTGCTCATCATCGTGACGCGGGGTTGCATGCAGAATAATTAACTTGCTCGATTTGGGAACGGGCTTGGTTGCCACGATTTTTTTTTTCTTTCATTTTCCTTTTTTGGGATAGATCGGCCGAGGCTGCATTGGACTGTGAGACAACCTGAAGACAAACCGCCGATTCGAGTCCTTCCAAGTGAACGAGTGAACAACAACCGAGTTGGTCATCATGCAAAGGAAGACGTGATGGAGCAAAACAGAGCAAATACACGCTGTGCTGGTCGCAGACGGCAGTTGCAAGGATGGGATTTGTTAAAAGAGCTTTCGGACGCCTTCCTACTTTGCTTTGGAACGGGGCCCGCTGGGCGAGTCATTCCAACATCCTCGACGAGCACTCTGCCCAAATGCAAAAACCATGGGGGGAGGCGGGTCAAGGAAGAGATTGGGGGAGAATCGAGAAAAACATGCAGCACGGCTAGGCGAAGAAATGAGGCCTTAATGATTTCGGGTTAAGCGCGAGCGAGAGAAACAACAAGCCAAAAAAAAATAAAAAATAAAAAATAAAAAAGAGAAAAATTGCACAACTCCGTTTGGGCTTTGAAGGGTAATGGGAGGGGCGATACAGATTCGAGGCGATCCGGGCGAAGCGCAAGAATTCGAGGCGGAAGAAGAGGAGGTGGCTGATGAGAACGATAGGGACAAGTAGAAGTCAAACAGTTTGATATTCAAAACGAAAAAAGTCGTCAAAACAGCCCCTCTAACATAGAAAAACAGAAATATAGTCGAGTATAACAGCGCGCACAACGCGTGGTAGGTGGGTAATCTGCCATCAAAACAATAAAAAAAGGAGGTTGGCCGCCTGTGCTAAACGGCGTCTCATTTAGGCCTTGCTCGCCACGGCCGCCTCCTTGGAAGCTGCGTGGACAATCTCGACCGCCTCGTCGACCCTCACGACGGCGTCGTCCGACGCCTCGAGCCGGATCCTCCTATTTTCGACATTGTAAAACTGCAGCAGCACCATCGGCACGGCGAGCAGCGCGCACAGCATCACCATCGCCTTCTTCATATCGCCCGATGGGTCCGTCAGCGCGTTGCTGAGCAGGATAAACACGATCGACAATCCCTGCGTGATGCCCCACATGATGCCGGACGACGTGCCCTCGGCGACCGGGTGCGTGCACTCGACGCCCATCTCGAGGCACAGCGGCAGGATCGGCACGCCGCAGAACCCGATGACGGCCGCCGCCGCGTACAGCAGCGGCAGGCGGTCCGGGGTGGCACTGACGGTGTAAAAAACGACGCCGCCCGCGATGCCGACCGCGAGGATCTTCATCGCCAGCCGGTGCTGCTTGGTGCGGTCGAGGACCACTCCAAAGATGAAGGCGGCGACGGTGCCGACGACGATGAGGATCACCAGGACGTTGCCAGAGTCGGATTGCGTGTACCCGTACGGGTTGATGTACGAGCTGGCAAATGTCGTGAAGGCGTTGAAGGAGCCGAGGAGGAACGCGAACGAGACGGTTAGGAGGATGAACCACTTGTTACGAAGGACGATCCGCGCGCCTTCCCAAAAGGGCGTGGACGCGACGTCGGCGCTCTTGGACGGCGCCGTCGGCGGCTTGTTCTGGGCAAACAGAGCGGGGACCGCCATGACCGCGGAGAGGATGAAGGTGACAAGGTTCAGGGTGTTGACGGAGGACGGGTCGTCGACGGTCACGATGATGGGGGCGATCACGGACGCGAGGGCAATGCCAAAGGACTGGCCCAGGTTCATGACCGTGTTGGCGGTGAGGCGCTCCTTTTCCCTGAACCAGACAGCGGCCGTCTTGGTAGGGACTAGAATCCAAGCGGTTCGATTCGGTCGGTGCGTAGCGTGGATATAAGTTTTGTGCCAGTTCATGGGTTCGAAATTTGTGTCCCGATCAGGTAATCAAGCGAAAAATTGTTAGTGCTCGGGAGCGAGAAAAGACAAGCGAGCGGCGGTGTCTTTCCCTAACCCTTGCCCTTTGCAGAAGGTCACGCTGGCACCCCCGCCACCCGAACGAGATGACCTCACCATTCAACAGGAACGGCTGCGAGATGCCCGCAATCATCTGCCCAATGTAGAGCGTGGGGAGCTTGCCCGATTCCGGTACAAAGTAGGAGAAGGCACGCAGGGCGGATCCGACCACGTTTCCAAAGGCGCCCACGAGCAGCGTCGGACGCAGCCCCTTGTTGTCCAGCAGCCACGTCGCCGGGAAGATAAACACGACAAAGACCGCCGTGTACACTATCGAGATGGAGTTGATCGTCCACTGCGTCGTGTTGTAGAAGACGGCCGAGGTCGGGGTGACGGCGACGTAGCTTTGGAGGAGCGGAGGGGATGGGGGGGACGGTGGGGTGGGGGGGTTTGGGTGTGTCAGAAGCTGAAACGACAGCGAGGGGGGGGGGGGGAATCGGCAACTTACGTTGCGCCGAGAACTGCGTTTGCGACGTTGAGGAAGAACACGGCGGCGCAGACCAAGAACCTGGCCCAGTAGGCCTTGTACACTGTGTGGCCCGGCTGCAGACGGCGCGGGGAGGTTGTTGTTTGTTAGGGGGAAGGTGTGAGTGACGGAGCGCGAGGGCACAAAGAGGGAAAAGTCACCTCGTCGTCGTCGTCGCCGCCGTCCGCATCGTTGGAGAAGGAGGGGAGCGAAGCGAAAGACGAGGAGGATTCGCCAAGGCGCGCTTCCGCCCCTGCCGACTTTCCAGCCGTGGTCGGCTCCGCTGCTGCTGGTGCTGGGTCGGGACTTGGGTGGACAGCGACAACGCCGTCCTTGTGTGCTGCGGCCGTCTTGGTGTCAGCCATTGCCCAGACGACGACAACAGGAGTTTGATTTGATGGAGCTTTCTTTTCTCCCATTTTCCCATTCTTTTTATGTATTGTGGGACATTTGTGGCTCTTCTTCGCATGAATTCTTATCATCGTTTTCCCTCCCCCTTTCGTTCTTTTTTTCTTATTCCCTTGGGGTTGGTTGCACAGACACCGCCCGATAGGGAAGAGAAGCGGATTGCGACCCGTTGCGACCCGTTCGTCTCTCTGTTTTTTGTTTTTGTTTTTTATCGCACAAATCGTGATTGCATAGGACCGTATGACGTCTGTGCCCCATGGACGCAACCGTTACTGGTGCTTTGCTTGGATGGAACGAGGGCGAGGAAAACAGCGCCACCCCAGCGTATCGGGCGGACGAAAGAAAAAAGAAAAGCGACTCGGACACTGTTTCTGCCTTCGGTGCTCGCTACTGGCAACCGATCGTAGTGCGACCCGTCTGCCGCATCGTGTACGCAAGATCAACGCCGCCGACCGAATCGCGAACCCGTCGTTCAAACGCGTCGTGCCCAGCAGCAGCTTCGTCGTCGTCGTCGGCCGTGCCCGTCTTGGTCCACCGCCGCCGCACCACGACCCGGGACTCGCCACCGCCGCCGCCCTGTCCGGCAAAATGGACTTCGACCTCCGCGGTGGGCTCGTCCCGCAGCAGCGCGGCCTGGATCGCCGTTTTGATTCGCGCCGCGCATCCCTCGCACTTGAGCCCGCTCAGCGACCAGGCCGATTCGACGCGGCAGGTTATCGTCACGGGTTCTGGTTCGGCTGCCGCCGGTGCTGCTGGTGGCTGCGGATAGACCGCCGTCTCGCGGGCCGGCCACCAGCCAGATGGGATCAACGCGGCAGCTGACCCAGCCACCAACGAGGACCACAACGACCCTCTGCTGCCAAAAAGCAGCGTCGGGGATCTGTTGTAGGCCGCGACGATCTGGGGAGACGCCAAGAGCGCGGCGGAGAGCAGCGCCGAGCGCACGAGGGATCGCGAAGCGACGCGGCCGTTGGCAAGCCACGATGCGGAGAGGGCAGCGAGGCAGAGCGCGGCGAAGACGGGGGCGTACGGGTCGAGGACGGCGAAGCCGGCGCAGCCGATGCTGAAGGCGTTGAGGAGCAGCTGTACCACGCAGCAGGACGAGGCCAAGAGGGCCGCGATGGGCGCGATCGCCGCCGACGACGCGCCTCGTCCTATCATGTGTACTTTGGAATCTGTCGGTCCCTGGAGCTCCCTTGTCCACTCGGAATCGTCGGAATCCCCCGGATAAGGAAGTAAATTTTTTCATCGTTTCGGTGGGGAAAACCCGCATTTTCCGCAATTTGAAAAGAACAACAAATCACGCAAAAAAATTTATTTTTCCTGCTCGCCTTCCAGATGACGTTGACCACGCCTGCTGCTGCCGCAGGCGACGCAGGCGACGAAGCGGCAGCTGCCGCCGCCGCCGCCGTCGTCGTCGACTCCACCACACCCGCCGCCGCCGCGAGCGCCACTAGCACCACCGACGCCCCCGTCGCCGACAAAGCGGCGTCGGTCGCTGAGGCTGCCGAACAACCGGACTCCAGCGCCTCCCAAGACTCGGAGGAGGACGCTTCGGTGAGTTCAGCCTTGCTGATGAAAGAGCTCTGCAGCTGACACTAGATCCGATTTGCAAGGGGGGGTCCCGTGGTTTACAAGGCGTACAGAGCGCGGTTCCTCGTGGCGGGCTCGGTTTTCTTCCTCAACATGGCGAATGGCTTGCTGTGGTCCACGTATGTACTCGATTGCTGTCTCTTCAGCAACTGGTGGTGTCGCACGTGGGCCAAGAGATTGACAACCACGCCAATCTCTTGCTCTTTTCTCACAGATACGTTGCGGTCACCCCAACCACCGCCGTGTTTTACAACACCACCCAGTGGAACATCAACGTCGTCTCCGTCGTCTTCACCGCGATGTTTTCCCTCTTCATTTTCCCTGCCGTGTGGTTGCTGGACAACAAGGGGCTGCGCCCGACGATCCTCGTAGGTGCCCTCGGGAACATCGTCGGGTCGGCGGTGCGGGTCCTTTCCTGGGTCATGCCGGACAACGGCAAGATGCCGGTGCTCATCCTTGGCCAGCTCATCGCGGGCATCTCGCAGCCGTACCTGTTAAACGGTGAGTCGTTGTTGTGTTGTGTGATGAGCCGAAGACAGCAGCAAGGCAAGGGGTCACAAGTGCATCGTTTGTCTTTACTCGCTCCGCAAAGTATTTATGCGCACCTGTCACGTTCTCTCCAAAATTTTTTTTCCCCCCGACCCTTACACACACATAAACTCAGTCCCAACCAAGAGCTCGGCCGTGTGGTTCACCGACAAAGAGCGGCTGACAGCAAACACGGTCATGAACCTCGGACAACCCCTCGGCATCGCGCTCATGTCGCTACTGGCGCCCGTCATCGTCACCGAAGATAACCCCTCGGCCGTCAACACGCTCAACCTTGTCACCTTCATCCTCACCCTCGCCATGTCCACGCCCGCGGCGTTCGCCCAGAGCAAGCCCCCGACGCCGCCTTCAAAGAGCGCTGACGTGCCGTCCACCCCGTTCTGGGAGGGCGCGCGCATCGTCTTCCGCAACAAGTGGTTCATCCTCCTCGCGACCTCGTTCGCCTTCCTCCTCACCAGCTTCAACGTCTTCACAACCTTCGCCAGCTCCTACATCGACCCGTACGGCTACTCGTCGTCGGACTCGGGCAACATCCTCGTCATCCTCATCGTGATTGGCATCATCGCGGCCGCCATCATCGGCATCGTCCTCGACCGGACAAAGCAGCACCGCATGGCGATGAAGATCCTGGCCGTCGGCATCGCCGTCGGCGTCATCCTGTACACCGCCTTTGCGTCGCCGGGAAACATTGGCGAGCTGTACGGCGCCGCCGCCATCATCGGCATCTCGGGGATGCCGCTGCTCCCGCTGTGCCTTGAGATGGGCGTCGAGTGCACGCACCCAGTCGCCGAGGGCACCTCGTCGGGCATCATGTGGGGGCTGACGCAGTTCCTGACGGTCGTGATGACGCTCGTGAGCAACGCGCTCACGGACCCGGACGGCGACATGAAGAAGGCCATGTACCTCCTGGTCGCGATGGTGATCCTGCCGATGGTTTTGCTGCAGTTCTACAACGTGTCGAACCGCCGCATCATGTTCGAAACGTCGCAAGACGTGTCGCCACGAGCCGACGAGGCCGTTTCCCTGGACAAGCCCGGGAAGGAACAGGTCGAGACGCTGATCGTCACCAAGGGGGCTGAGGACAATGTTTAAAGGGGGGGGTCGTGTTCTTGATTGGGCTCAGGGTCCGTCCTTGTGGTAGTCTATGTATGAGAAGTCTGTTTCGCGCTTCTGTTACCCTTTTCTCTCGTTCTTTGGAAATTTCATGCCTTTCTGTGTTGTACTTCTCTGTTTTTGGTCTGCCTAGGCTTTTTTGTTGCTTCTAGCTTTGTGTTCTAGCGTTCTTGCTTCTTCGAACTGTGGACGCTTCGTCGACCGCGCCCTAATTAGAAAGGTCCGTCGAGCGTGCTTGCCCTTACCAAGTCCGAAAAGTTGCTGCCTACCGTGTTTTTTTTTTTGTTTTTTTTTTTTTTAAATCGTTGTCGTTGCCCTCTTCTGGCGTTTCTTAATCCACCCCCTTGGGAGCGAACTTGGGAACTGCGTAGTCCCCTGATTCTCTCCGATTTCATCAAGCTTCGTCTTTCTTATCCAACGGGGCAGCTCTCCCCCACCCCCCAACCTCTTTGTCATCTTCGATTAAAAGAGGACCACTCCGTTTCTCGACCATGGACTTCTACCTCAAACCCTACCCGAAAATTCCTAAGAAAGCCTCATCTTTGTGAGAAAAAAAAAAATTTTTTTTTTCCGTTTGCAGCAGAGCGTTGCACGACTCCCTACGCGTGTTTCAGCGGCTGCCCTTGTATTCGAGAGTGGTCAGGTCGCTCTGTAGGCAGGAGGTTAAACTGTTTTCCCGTCAGGTGCCGGCGAAAGGAGCTCAGGGGCACGAGGAGGCTCCGTCCAGGCGGCCCAGATGCTCATAAAGTGGAGACGACGGAGAGAGGCAGCGACACTTCTTGCTTTCACTATCCGACTGGGGCGCGGGTTTGGAATCCGCAGCTGGGACTAAATAAATTGTCGCAGTGGGTCTTCCGGTGCCGCTTGCCGGAGAAATTTTCCCCCGCCGGGCGCCAGGAATTTGTTTTTGTCGGAGAAATGCGTGGCCGGGTTGTTGTTTTCACATTTTGCGGTCAGCTTGGCTTGGGAAGGTGGCTTCGTGAAAGCCCTCGCCACACACACCACACACACACACACACACACACACACACTCTCTCTCTCTCTCTCTCTCTCTCTCTCTCTCTCTCTCTCTCTCCTCTCTCTCTCTCTCTCTCTCTCTGTCTCTGTCAATCACTGAGCTCTTTCTCCATTCGTTCAACTAACAATCTTGGCGGCCGTTTCCGTGAGAGACTGATGCCCCCGCACCGACAGACAGACGTGGGTCAATAAAATTTCCACCAACCTTCTGAAACAACAAATCATAACAAAGAAATAAGAACAAAAAAAGAAGAAAAAAATCAACAAAAAAAAACACACACACACACATGCGGACCCCCTCAGGCGACCCATCGACGCGCCACGGCTCCACCTCAAGCGACGCCGCCCTCTTGAATGCGGCGTTGGTGAACATTGCGGTGAGCAAGAGAGAGAGTGAGAGAGAGAGAGAGAGAGAGAGAGAGAGAGAGTCAGCACACGCAAAAGCAAAAGGCACTGCCTGCGAGACCTTTCGTATGGGTTTTGCCTCATAATTGCACAATTGTTTCGGGCTAGGACGAGGAGGAGCGGCCCAGCGAGTACAAAACGTACGGGCAGAGGTTTCTTGTCGGCGCCTCGGTTTTCTTTCTCAACATGGCGAACGGATTGCTTTGGTCAACGTAAGTCAGAAACAACGCACTGCATTTTGCAAGCTGCAGTATGGACCGGGCACCCCCACCCCCGTTCCTGACAGAGCGATCCTTGGCCCCTTTCTCCACAATAATGTAATATCGATTTGCTCACTGCTGGCAGCAATAGCTTTGGGCCTGGGTGGAACCCATCGTGAAAAAAAAAAAAAAAAAAAAAAAAAAAAAAGAGTGAAGCACAAATTCTCTGTCTTACAGTCTGCTCTAACATTCCTCTCACACCAGCTACGTCTCAATAACCCCAACGACCGCCGCGTTCTACAACACGTCGAAATGGAACATCGACCTGGTCAGCGTGGTCTTCACCGCCATGTTTACCGTCTTCATCTTCCCCGCCGTGTGGTTGCTGGACAACAAGGGGCTGCGCCCGACGCTCCTCGTCGGCGCGCTCGGCAACGCAGTCGGATCCGGCGTGCGGGTGCTTTCGTGGATCGCCCCGGACGACGGGAAGCTGCCGGTCCTCTACGTGGGACAGATTCTTGCGGGTGTCTCCCAGCCATTTTTGTTGAACGGTGAGCAAGGAGACTGGAGACGCTTGGGAGTTTGCCCCCACTCTCGCAACTTGTTTTTGTGAATGCACACCGAGTCCCGCGCACAAACTACTAAAGCAAGCCATTGTGTTTCTGGACCTTTCACGCAACAGTGCCCACCAAGGCTTCGGCAGTGTGGTTCAACGAGAAAGAGCGGCTGACGGCCAACACGGTCATGAACTTGGGCCAGCCCCTCGGCATCGCGCTCATGTCCATCCTCGCGCCCGTCATCGTCACCGCAGACAACCCCTCGGCCGTCAACACCCTCAACCTCGTCACTTTCATCCTCACCCTCGCCATGTCCACGCCCGCGGCGTTCGCCCAAAGCAAGCCCCCGACGCCGCCCTCCAAAAGCGCCGACGTGCCGTCCACCCCCTTCTGGGACGGCGCGCGCATCGTCTTCCACAACAAGTGGTTCATCCTCCTCGCGACCTCGTTCGCCTTCCTCCTCGCCGGCTTCAACGTCTTCACAACCTTCGCCAGCTCCTACATCGACCCGTACGGCTACTCGTCGTCGGACTCGGGCAACATCCTCCTCATCCTCGTCGTGCTCGGCATCGCCTCCGCCGGCGCCGTCGGGGGTCGCGCTGGACCGCACGAAGCAGCACCGGCTGGCGATGAAGGTCCTCGCGGTGGGGATCACCGCGGGGTCGGTGCTGTACACCGCGTCCGCGGCGCCGGGGAACGTCGGGCTGCTGTACGCGGCCGCAGCGGTCATTGGCGTCTGCGGGATGCCGCTGCTGCCGCTGTGCCTCGAGATGGGCGTGGAGTGCACGCACCCGGTCGCCGAGGGCACGTCGTCGGGCATCATGTGGGGGCTGACGCAGTTCCTATCGGTCGTTATGACGCTCGCGAGCAACGCGCTGACGGACCCGGACGGCGATATGAAGAAGGCGATGTACCTGCTCGTCGCGATGATTGTTCTGCCGACGGTGTTGCTACAGTTTTACAATGTCGTCAACCGCCGCATTGCGTTCGAGGCGTCGGCGGACGTGTCGCCGAGGGTCGACGAGATGCTCGTGTTGACAGAGCGCCTGAACGAGGGGACCGCCGAGTACCTGGTCGCGGCAGCCAAGCCGGTGTGAGAGAGAAAAAGGCTACCCTGAAAATCTTCAGTTTTTGTTATTACTTACTTGCGTTTGCATTTTTCGTGTCATTCAATTTCCTTTGCGTCTCTTCAATCCCGTCGTCTACCCCGCCCTCTTCCGCTACTTCTGCACCCATTTGAAAATTCCAAAGAGCGACAGCATGATGGACCTTGCAGGATGCACAGCAACATTCATTAGTTCGTTTTTTTTTCGTTTCACACCATATATTTTCTATCTCTTATTCCTTTTAGTAGAGGACCTCATAGTTGCTCGTGGTTTCATCTTTTCCAGCCTGGTTTTTTCCCCCCCCCCCAGTACATTGTTGTTCAGTACATGATTCGCCAAAAGCAACATTTAGTTATGATGGACACACGTTTGATTGCACGCGCGCAACTCAAAGTCGATCGGCTCGTTCGAAGCCAGATCCGGAACAAACCTCCCCCTGCAGGCGCGGTGCCCAGACACGAGGGAACACAAAGCGGGCAAACCTATTACAAACAATAACCGCGTTCAGCAAAAAGCCATCCGAGACCATCACGACTTGCGAGGGAAGAACGTCAATTAGCACGTAAATATTGTGTGGGCGTCGGCAAGTCCTTTCGAACCGTTCACACCGCTCCAAACCAACAACGACGTCACAACATGGGGAGTGTAGCGATCGCTCTCGCTGCAGGCACTGGTACTGCAGCAGCAGCAGCTCCTTCTGAATTTCGCACCCGGCTCACACGGTAGGTTCGTTGGGTTCCCTCCACAACTCAACGTCCCGCTAAGAAGGCCAAGACTGTTTTTCAGAGATTGCCATTACCTCAGTTTGGTCTCGTTCTCGCATTTTTTCGGTCGCGATGCGTCTTTCAGTTAGGGTGAGCGCCTCTTACTTCTGCGCCCGTTTGAAACTTCCACAGCGCGACAACATGATGGCCCATGGAGGATGCGCAGCAGTATTCATTAGTACTTCCTTTTGTTTATTCCTGTTAAATTAGTGAAGGGCGCGCCTCATAGCTGCTAATGGTTTCATTTTTTCCAATTTTCCTTTTTTTTTTTTCTGAGTGCATTGCTGTTCAGTACACGGATTGTCCCTTTTTGATTCAAGCATCAAATTAGTTGTGATGAACACATGTTGATTGTACGCAACCCAAAACGCACCTCCGCATAAGCGCAGTTACAGAGACGATCCCTTTTTCTTCAGAGCATAGTCTTGGTGGCGAAGTTCCTACGAAAAAAAAAGTAAGACCGCTTATTTTCGTGGGAGACCCTGCAAATATCGCACCTCGAAGCTCCAGCTTTTGTAATTCGGCATGAACGTGATGCTTTGATAGTAAAGTTCGCCTGTTTGCTCGACTTCTTTTGATGGAGTAAAGGGAGGATTTCCGGTGCCGAAGTTGCAAATAGCTGTGGTTACTCTGCCGTTTGGTTCGAGTCTAGAGAAGCTGTTGGGAACCGGATTTCTTTGGGATTCGAGATTCAAGTCAGGTCGGCGTCCGACGTTAGCTGCTTGAACTGGTAGAGTAATCAAGAAATGGTAAGCCACTGCCATTCGATGGGTAGTTGTATTTTGCTGACCTGCCAAAGGTATCTGAGGGTCATTCCTGTGCACGACGGCGCGAATTTCGGTCGGATTTGAGGGAGCGGTACGTCCCTGGTCGTGATCGGCAAGGCGAAGCTCCTAGAGAGAAGTTTTTTATTGAAATTTGTCAAGTTGGGGGTGGGCCGGGAGCTTGTGGAGCTAACCTCAAAGCTCCAGATCTTATAAGGCAACATCGCGGTGATGCTTTGGAAGAGAACAGTGGGGACGGAAAGGGCGGTCTCTGCAAACTCCGTTGGCGCAAAAGAACTCGGCCAGGTTCCGACGCAAGCCGGCGTGGACGCGCGATAGTTGTTGGCGCGAGGCTTTGGTTTCGAAAAGGGAGAGGTGCGAGCGCGTTTGCGATCTTCAAGGCGAAGCTCCTAGAGGCAAAGTGTTTGGATGCGTCTAGCTGTTGGTGGGGAGGGGGGGCGGCGGGGAAGGGCACAAACCTCAAAGCTCCAGTTCTGGTAAATCGTCATGGCGGTGATGCTTTGGAGATGGAGGTGAAGTGTGGCGGGGGCAAGGCTGGTCTCTGTAACGTCGGTTGGCGTGAAAGCTATCCGCCAGGTTCCGTCGCAGACCGGCGTGGGCCAGCGCATTTTATCCAAATCCTCATTTTCTCCTGCGCCGAAACCAGCGCCGATCCCAAACCAAAAGGCTGCCGGATCGTCGTCTCCACCGAATCCATTGCTGGACCGGCCTCCGAACAGCGACTCATTTGCGGCGCCGAATCCGGAGTCGTTCCCAGCGGCAAGGTCGGGCCATATGGACGCGTTCAGACTCCTCCTCAGAGCGTCGTCGCCGTCGTCTGCACGGAACAAAGCCGCGCCCGCTCCACCAAAAGGATTACCGAAGAAGCCGCCGAAGCCTATTCCTGGGAGGGGTGTGTCAGCGTTTTCTGGTTGACACCAGATCAAATGGAGGGAGAGGGAAGTAAATGTCGTTTCCCGTTTTTCGCACACTCACCGAATAATCCGTCTCCGTCACCGAAGGCGGGCGTTCTCCGCGTCCGCGTCGGCGTCGGCGCCAGCTGCGCAGCGACGGTGCGATCTCGGTTGTTGATCAGAGGGAACATGACGTCGTTCGTTTGTTGTTGTGGCGCAGTTGCGCAAACCAGACCAAACCAAAATCAGATAAAAAAAAAATAAAAAAAGAAAAAAAAGAAAGGAAAGGAAAGCCGTTCATCTTCGCGAATTCAAGATCGGTTGGTTGGCGCCGACGGTTCGCGCGCGCTGGGCTTTGGAGTGCCCTGGGCGTCTTCTCGCTTGAAAGCTGTTTTTATTTGTTCCAGATCGTGTGTCGTCATCATCGAATTTGGGTGTCGCGCAAATAGGTATTCTGTGGTACACTTTCTGGACTGCCCTTGCGCACGGAATGAAACATTAAATCCAACAATCCCCTGAACTTCATAATTCTTTCTTTTTTTTCTCTTGGCAGTTGCGCCGCCGTTTCGTTCCTCACTGCTTAACTAAATGAAGAAAATGCGAGTTGGGGTCGGCACATGCAGACGAGACGACACCCCCCAAAATTTGTTGGACTCACCGTCGCAATTTGTACCAGTCCAACCAGGGTTGCAATTGCACTCTCCCGGCTGGCTGCAGGACCCGTTGACGCAACCGGAACGAGTGATGCACGCGGCGCAGTTACTGCCGGTCCATCCGGAGCAGCAGAACTGGAAGTTGAAAAAGAAAACAAAAATAAGGATCACCAATGCGGTCCGCACAAGGAAGAAGAAAAGAAGTATTGAAAGGGAGGAAAAACAGGGCGGAAGTAAAAACACTTCGCATCGCGGGAGGTTAACGTACATATGAGGTCGTTCGACAGACGGCATAGCTCTTTGTCCAAAAGCACCATCCAAACTGGAAAGACAGTAAAAAAAGTGTGAAGGCTTTAGCAAGCAGAGGATGAACACCAAACAAAGGCCCGGCCCTCCCCCTCTCCCAAATTACCACAGAACCAGCGCAGCACTCGTTGATGCTTTGGACGACCTCGCCCGCGTTGCAGGAAGTTGTGCCGCATCCAGCGTTGCGATCAGCATACGAGCTGCACACGGACGCTGGCCGCAAGAGAAAGGACGAGGAGGCGGTGGGGTGGAGTGTTTTCGGAGAGCAGAAGATGAGGAAAAGAGAGAGAGAGAGAGAGAGAGAGAGAGAGAGAGAGAGAGAGAGAGAGAGAGAGAGAGAGAGCGAGAGGAGAAGGAGAGTTAGATGACTAGGCGGAGCAGGGCGTTGACGACGCGTTGACGCTGTCGAGGAAGCCAACATACCGCGTGAGCCGGGCGCGAAATGAAGGAGCAGTAGCAGCAGCAGCGCCGGCAGCAAAAGCGATCTCTTAGTGGCTACCATGGTGGTGTCCGTCGGTGCACTTGTAGTTTTTTGGGGGGCGTGGGCGCGTGGATTGTCCCAAGGACAGGAGGAAAAATGCAGGCGCAAAAAATTGTTTTTTTTTTTTTTTTTTTTTTTTTGCTTTCTTTGGACCCCATAACTCGATGTTGCCCCCCCTTCGTTTGTATCCCACCTGTATGCTATGCTATCGTCTTACTCATCGCCGACCGATAGCATCATCCAAAGTGATGTCCCGAATGGAGAAGACTTTGACGCGGCCAGCTTTGGTCCACCAAACGCATTCTTGGTCCGCCCATCATTATTGGCGCGCACGTCGCCCTAATTTTTGCGACTATCGTTTGCAGTCTGTCTCTGCCTCTTTCTTGAAGCAGCTGGGCGCGACCCGTCTCTCACTACACTACCCCCCACAATTTGGCCCCTTGCATCGTCCCCAAGCACGCCCCTTGTACCGACTAGCGTCGTGCGCGCCTTCAAACTCCTCATAAAGCTTGCGGCGGAAAATCATCGCGATGCGATCGTTCCCGGCTCGAGCGATCTCGTGGGCGGTGTCATCGACGCCAGTGCGGGAGAGGCCGTGAGCAAGCTCCAGAATGATCTCGACTCGAACGCCCACGAGAGGTCTGCCGCGGCGTCTGCGAGGACTGCAACAATCAAATCACGCGCGGGTGAGTGTCGCGTTGCGTTACCTGCGGTTATGTCGACCTGTGCTAGCCCTGCATTACAAAAAAGATAGACGGTTCGACGCAGTTCCACCACGCCGAGCACGTCTGGACAATCTAAATGCTGTCCAAGAGCAACCCTGCGTAGGCCAACACCGACAACTCGCCGAGCCTGGCGACGCGGCCGGTGCTCGCGGGTGTAGACGGCGAGTTCCATGCAACCGGCTACTACATCCAGGGGTCGACGCGGTCGGCTTTGATTCTTAGCGGGTCGCTGACACAGACTTGTTTACATGTAATCAACCCTTGAATTCGCTTACGCTGAGGCCAATGGAGGTAATAAAACCGAGAAACTTTTCTGACCTGGCAAGGCGGAGTCTGCCATATCTTTCTTGGCGCATCCAGATGTTTGAAACACACAAAGTTTATTGATATTTTTTAAGATCGCAGCTTAAGAAGAAGTAATCTTGACCGATTATGAAATATTTGTCGAGCCCTGCATTTCATCGCCGCAAAGAGCAAAACCCAAACAGCAATACAACAACCTCAACGATACGGTTCCCGTCATCGCCCTTGAAAAACCGCTCTCAGTGGCCCCGGTTATTCCACGGTCTCCGAGTATAGCCGCCTCGTCCACGCCCTCGACCACGCCCACCGTTCCAGTCCTTCCCGCCGCGCTCCGCGAAGTCACCGCCACTGTCGTAACCACCCGGCCCGGCGTGGTCCCCGCGCTCCCGCACAAACACGGCACCCGGCCCCCGCCGGTCGGCGGACGACTGCTGTCCGAACCCCCCGCGGCCGTTCGCGGTATGACCCCCGCGCCCCCGGCCGCCACGGAACTCTTGTCCCCCGCCACTGCCGCGGCCGAACCCACCACCGCGGCCCCGCCCGCGCGCCGCCGCCCACCCTCGGTTGCCACCGCCACCAGCCCCGCGCCCGCCATGCTGTTGCTGCTGCTGGTGTTGCGGGCGGTTCTGCCAGTGCGGCGCGTAGCCCCCACGCCCCCCTCTCCCCCGCGACGGCGAAACCCCTCGCGCGGCCCCGCCGCTACCACCGCCGCGACTGCCCGCCCGCCACGCGGCAGTGTCGCTCTCGGCGGCGTCCCATCCCGCCCACGCGTCATCGTCGTCGCCTTCGTCCGGCGGGTACTCGCTGTACGGATCGTCGTCGTCGTCCCGTCCGCTCCAGACCCCGTCGTCTTCGCCATCATCGTCATACTCGCCGGCATCGATGTCCATCACGCCGCCGGCGGCGGCGCCGGTTGCGGTCACGGGCGCTGCGGTGGCGGCGGGGCGTGGCGAGACCTTCCGCGGTGGCGACGGCACTTCAAAGACTTTGACGACGACGGGGGCGGCGGCATTGGCCGCAGCGGGTGCTGCTGCAGGTGCTGTTAGCTGCGTCCGTTTCGGCGGCAGGCGCTGCGGACTGCTGCTCCGCCGTCCGCCGCCGCTGATGCGCTCGGTGATGAGAACGCGGTTCGAAGCGGCAGGGGCGGAGGGCTTTTTCGGCGAGGATGTGGGCGTGGCCATCGAGAAGCGCGCGGGTGTGGTCGCTGCGGATGATGACGCTCGCGCGTCGGCCGCCGCAGTTGGGGCGGCGGCGGCGTTGCGGATGACGGCCGCGCGGGGGTCGATTTTGCGATTGGGCGCGGTTATCGCCGGCGCGTCCTTTCCGATTTCCGCGGCGGCGGGAGCTTTCGGCAGCGGACGCGTGTCGTACTCCTTAGGCGCGTCGGGAGGCGGTGACTGGTTGTCAGTCGGCGATTGCTCCTGCGCAGGACTTGTCGGGGACGGTTCGGCTTTGGCTTTTTGGCCGAGCAGCTTTGCGAGCGTTTCTGCTATGTGGGAGGAGGCGAAGCCTTGGAGATTTTTGAGATCTAGAGAGGATGCTAGTGTTGCTGCAGGGATGGGAATGGCTGTCGTTGAGGGCGCGGGAGGCGGCGCTGACGCAGATGGCAAGGTCGCAACGTGAGTGGAATCTTGCCGTTCGGAGAAGAACCGGAGTCGGGGGTCTGGCCTCGATCGTTTCACAAACGACTGCATTGCGGGTTCGGTCGGGTTGTCTGCTGCCTGCGTGGGTGATGACTTTGAATCTAGCTTCCCATTCAAGTCGCTCTTCCTCGAAATCGGCACCTTTTCTACTTTGATCCGCTTCTTCTGACCGTCGTTCGGTCCATCGTCCAGGATCCTCTTCTTGCCGGCCGATTCGGTGGGCGAAGCCGCCGCCAAAGTGGACGAATCCGAGCCGCCAGGGCTGCCAACCGACACTTTGGGCGTATCTCGTTCTGCAGCTTTGATTCGGGCCAATTCCTCTTGTTCCACCAGCTCTGCCTCCACTGCAGAAATCACCATCTCCTTCAACCGTCCGATCAAACCGTCGTAGCTCATGTCCTCCCTCGACAGCGCGTCGACAGTCACGACCGGTGGCCGCACCAGTGCCCGTGCCCGCCGCCGCTTCCCCCGGCCACGCACGAGTGCGTGGTGAAATCGGCCCCAGCTCTCATTCGACGACGCGGAGGAGGCAACAGATTCCCCGCCGCTAGACGCGTTCGAGAACGACGACACGTCGCTGCCTGCGTCGGACATGTCGTCGTCGCCGGCAACGGCAGGTGAGAGCCGCGGGGAGTCCGGAGGCGCCGGCGAGGACACCGGCGAGGGCGAGGGTGACGGAGACAGCGCCACCCTGCGGCGGAGTTTCCTTCGCGGAACGCCCGATGGGCTGAAGCTTGCTGGGGCACGGCGCGCGGCGGGACCGCCCGCTACTGATCCTTTTGCCAGCATGGATGCTTCGTTGGCCACCTCATCCTTGTCACCACCAGCGTTGCCGCCAGCGGTTGCGGGCTTGCTAGTGTCTGCATAGGGGTTTCCGAACGGGTCGCGGTTGGAGCGAGCTTTAATTTCGTCGTCTGTCTGAAGCGGGTCGCGAAGAGGGGTGAAGCGAGCGGAGGCGGCTGTGTTTTGATACTTGCCCATTTCGGCGATTGGAACTGAATGCGATTTTTCTAGGGTGGCCGAAATTGGTGGTTGCGGTGCAAGGGTTAGAGTGTCGGGTTTTTCATATGTCTATCTTACCGTCGTCATATTTGGACGCGAGCCTATTTGATCTGTTTGAGGCGTTGCTCACGTGCAAGAACGATTGGCGAAGAAGACTGAGCTCGGCCATCATCTTAGTTCGGGGAACGTCAAAGGAATTCTGGCACAACAGCGCAGCGGACTGGTTAAGTAGCATGGATATGTCCGTTCGCGCCAAAGCGTCTGCTCGTTGCTTTTCGGCTTCCTCCTAATGAATCGAAAAGTTTTCGTGGAATTAAGACGTTAGGAAGAAGAAGCCGGAAGGCGATCGCAAACGAGAATGAACCAAACCTTTGCTTTTTTTGAGGCTTCTGTGATACACCGATCAAACTCAATCTTCGCCTGCACGAAAGTCAAAAAGGATGCCCGTCAATGATCCGGTGGTTCATTTCTCATAATATTTGTGAATCAGCCCACCTGCTCGCGAATGCCCTTTGCAAAATTGAGAAGTGGATAAGTAAAGTTGGGATGCCCTATGCCCGGAGGCAAAAAGTGATCCATCTTGAGTTTCACGAAAACATTTCTCAGCGGCTTCCGCGGGAAAAACATTGACGAAGAACAGTAGTGGGTATTTAGCTGATTGCACAGGGGATCCCAGACAAATGAGTTATCGCAGGAAACTGTACCTGGAAGTAGTATATTGGCAGCGTGCTGATGTAAGAATCTAAAGACTTTTTCAAGTTGGGGGGGTAGCGCAGTCTTGTGTGCAGCATGCTTCATAAGGGAGTCTTATTTGTTTGCACAAGCACGGAGCAAGAAAAAGAGTCATCCATGGAAGGGTCATTAAAATTGTTTCCGCCAAAGCAATCAAGATGGGAGCTCGTTGTTGACGTACCATACATCTTAAATAACCTCGGAAAATTGTAGGGCAGCACATACATACTCACACCGCCCCGCATGGCGGTGCTGACCTTGAAGAACCCAAACGGCTGTCCGAGCCCTTCCTCTTTGCTGCTGTTCCGAACGTAGAGCTTGTATTTCATAAATTGAAAAAGTTTAATCAAGGGGCGGAAGTTTTGTTAGGGTCAGCGCACTTAGCGTCAAAAACTCCGTCATCTCGACGGTGCCAAAAAGGAAAAAAAGAAAAACGAAAGAACAATGGGCACGTTACCATCCAACAAAGCCCGGACTTTTTCTCGGACCGTTCCGAGAGTCGCTCCAGCCATTTTTCTTGATCGATGTGGAATCGATCGAATGGAAACCCGTGCGGGATGGTGACGGTCGCGTCCTGCGTTGAGAATGCAATCTGTGGGATGGAGCTCCTCGGTGGCTTTAACAATTCGAGAACGTAGGTTGAGGTAAAAAAAACAGCGAGCAAAGTTATTGTGAGCAAGCATTTTTTGAAAGTTTCCGTTGTTTTTGCTTATGGAAATTACAACACGAACCGGCTGTATCAGCTGCCCATCGACCCAGTACCCCTCAGGGATGGGAAACGTGCGCGCGTCCGCTCCAAACGGCATTATTCCAGTCTTGTAGAAGACGGACGGCGTACCCGCAGCCGCTGAGTAAGGTCGATTATTCCGCGGTGGTGAAGAAGGGGGGATAATGAGTGATGACTGTGGCAAACAAACCAAAGGTTGAGTCACGGTTACTTGGAAGCTCTTCCGCCAGCACAAAAACTTTTGAGCTGACTGCGGACGGCACAGAGGGCGGGATGTTGGGGTGTGGCGGTTTCTGCGCGCCCATGCAGTTTTCTATGCATCGCTGCAACATCCACACCGAATCAATGCAGTACAGGTCGCCTTGTGTGAGGTCGTGGAAGGAGGCAGTTTGTGTTTCAGGAGAAGCGAGAGAGTCAAAATTCAGGTCTGAGGTCCGGAGGGGGGAAAAGGTAGCGAATGGGATCTCTCTCCGCCTCCCCTTCTGCCTCTCTCGCGACAAAAGTTACCGTTCATGGCGTGCGTCATTTTGATGAGTTCCGGATTGACCGGCTCGGAGCGGCTGGAAAGGACAAAGGATAGGAGCTTCTGGTCCCATCTGAACGGCTCCAGGTATAGCGGCGACCCGGGTGACTTGAGTCCGTTGATCAGCAGCTGGTGTGTTTGGTGGGAGTGACCATGAGAACACGAACAGAGAGGAGACAAAACGTAAAAAAAATTTAGAAGCGACGAAAAGAGAGACAAATCACGGAAACAACAAAAAAAGCAAAAACACAAAACCTTGTCTGTCACTGAGTGCAAGCCGTTGCGGTCGACCGACGAAAACGCCCTGCCGTCGGTGAGCCACACAATCACCACGGCCTCCTGCGCGGCCGGGGTACCGTCCCTGCCCGACAGTCTCCAGCCCCGCCTGGAACCGGTACAGGTTCAGGTACTCGAACACCGCGTGCAGGCTCTGCCCACCGCTGGACTGGTCGTGCGCTGTGAGCGGCTTGAGCATGTCCAGCAGCGCGCTCGACGAGTCCATCAGCCCCGACTGTTTTTTTGGTTGTTGGCGGCGAAAGACCAGAATGATGAAGGAATACGCCGTGAAAATTGTGTCGTGTCAGGGTTTCGCTTGCTTGCTGATAAACTACTGGCGGGAGACAATCCCCCCCAAGCTGTGAGTGCAAACCTTGTAGCACTTCGGCGGTTCCTCGTACGTCACCAGCATGTACTTGTTGTGGACCTTGTCAGACCGTCGCATTTCCCACTGGGCCGTGGCAACGTGGCACATAACCCGTGCCACCAAAAATTTTTCAAAATTTTTTTGGTTCGTTGTGTGTTGGTTGGTGTTGTTCGATTTTTCGTTTCGTCCGGGAAAAGTTTTTTTCCGCCCGTGACAAGTCATTGAACCATTGGGTTTGTTTTTTCAATTGGGGAGTACGAGAAGAGGCAGGATGGTCACAGCGTCAGCTCTTTGATCAGTAACGCTACATTGGGGGTGGCCGGGGTAGGAACAGGCGGCGGGCGTAGACGGCGACTGAATTGTGCCCCTCAGCGTCCCATTTCACCGTGCTTTCCGCGCCAATGAGTGCTCCGCACAGTGGCGCGCACCGCGGTCGGGAGATGTGGCGCCCATCAAACCTCATTGCCAACCTCGTCCGTCCCCCCCACTCCAGGAAGTGGCCCCGGCGCTTCGAACCTTGAAAAAGTGCTCCACCCCATTCTTTGCGCAGTCCAGAAATGAAATACTGTTTGAAAAGATCTGATTCATAGACGCGCTTGTGTCGACAATAAATACGTAGATCATGATGGGCTTGCGTCCTGTGGCTGTCTTGGGTTTTGCGTCGGTGAGATCGATCGTGAACTGTTGCTAGACAAGAGTTGCCCACGAGATCGTGAGCCGAAAGATCCGCCCAAAAGCACCAAATTCAGCAAGCGGCTCAGAGCTCGCCGTTGCAAGGATCCCCTCGCAGGGATCCCGTGTTTCAGATGGCTCTAGTACTGTTCGACCAGCGGGTCGTTTGATTGTGCGTCCAACCCAGTCTGGCCTGGAGTCGGCACTGACGGATCAAGTTTTTTGGTTCTTTCTTTCGGTGTTGACAAGGTCGGTTTTCCCTCGCCAAAAGGGTTAAATATTGAACGCAGCTATCAGAGGTTCGGCTGCCACGGACGCCTGCAATCGAGAGAGGGGATATTGTAAAAGGCTTCTCCGAGAAGCTCCTTTCATTGTTAAGATGGTCGCCGCAAAACAGCGAAGGTTCCCAACGAGGTGGCCGCGAGAAAGCGACGAGGCCTTTGGCTGTATGTGGGGTGCCACCCAAACCCAATTAATAACCGAAAATCGTCATTGGCCAAAATCGCAGCTGCAGCTCAGACAGAAGTGCGAACAGAGGAAAGGAAAGCCGACCCGCGGAGTCCGGGGAAGACAAACATCATCTCCAATCGGAGAAGCACCGGGAGACAAACTGCACCATTTGCCGTTGTGCAAAGCGCATGGTTGTGAGAAGACATTCGTGTGCACACAAGGCCCAACGACCCCCACACACGAAGGTTTCCCCAGAACAAGCAACTACGGGCCCAATCCCCAGAGCCGTTGTACACGCCGACCTTTCACGGCGGAACTATTGGCTGAGTTCAGAGCGCGTCGTTATTCCACAGCCGCTGCTGGGAGCGGTGCGACTCTGGAAGCAGCCAAAGATCTGCAATCAAGTCAGTTTTTTTTGGCAGTCGAAACTGCTGCCAACGTTATGAAAGAACTGAGAGAGGGAGGATCTCTGAAGCGTCGCAATAGTACGTTCTACCCACAATTCTCTTTCTCTTGCAGCAGATCAACCTTTGTGGTTGATGGATGAGCGGTCGAAAGACTCACCAGAGAACTGCGAAGGGCAGCGATGCACCCATCAAATCGAGGAGACGAAGAAGATTGTGGTGAAAAAACAAATGACAAAACAGAAAAACCGCACGGAACACATACAAAATTCGACAAAGGCAAGCTGAAAACAAAAAATCAAACGCAAAATGAAAACAAAAAGAAAAGAAAAAGAAAAACAAAAAACGGAAAGGGTGAGCACTGGTGATTGATGAGAAAGAGGCCAAAACAAGCAAATTCAGACAAAGAAGAAACAAAACCAACAAAACAAAAAAGCAAAACCAAAGAAACAAAAAGAAAAAAGGTTTCAAAGGCAGAGAGGAGCGTCTCTCTCTCTCTCTCTCTCTCTCTCGCTCCCTTCCATCCTTCTCCTGCTGCTCTCCACCGACCCATCCAACCACCCCCCCGGCACCTCTCCGCCCCAGCCCAACCGCCTCTTGACCCTCCGCCGCCGCTGCCAGCTTCTATCAGGCCCCAGAGAAGTAACCCCTCGAAATCTCTCTTCCGCAAGTAAGCTTTTGCTGGAAACTCCAGCCTCCCTCCCGTCCCCGCCCGCACCCCCAACAAACAAGAAAAATAACCCCCCCCGATGGATGGTGCCGCGCGCGAGACTTCGGGAAGCCTGGCAGCGGCCAATCCAACCAGCCCATCACAGCTTACCATCCCTCTCACCTCATTTGCCCCTCCCACCCTCGACTGTATTAGGACGACGCCCAGTGACGGGAACGCCGAGCATCTCTGGACGAGCCGGCCCCAGCAGTCGCCTCGACGCAACTTTTGCTCGTCGATCGGGATGTGAGTACCTCTTTCCCCCACAACCTCAAGCGGGTTTCTTTTTTTTTTTTTTTTTTTTACCTCAGCAACTGGCGACCTGCTTCACCCCCCCTCAGGAATGTTAAAAGCTTGCGCTCGATCAAACTGCGAACGCCAGGCCCTCCGCAAATCGCCCTTTTTTTTGTTTTGCTCATCATTTTTCCTATTCCCTGCTGAAAGTGAACTGCTTCTTCTCCCTCTCTTTGTCCTCTCCCTCTCGCTCTCGGTTGGCAACAATTTCCTCTCCATCTCGCACAAGCCTAACAGAGGGGCGATCACCAAAGCACATACCCCAGCGAACCGACAGCAGACCACCGAACGGGGCTCTATTTGGGGAGAAGGGGCTGGCAACTGGTCATCGCCTGCTTTTGAAACGGGCGCGCGCACTGCTCTCTCTAGTTGCACATCGACGAGCCGTGCCAGCGCCAAGGTACTGAGTGTAAAGACTCGTGGTGGGTGGGGCGGCGGTACTTCTGACGCAACAGCAACAGCTCATCGAACGCCCACCCAAAAACCCACAGTTTGACCAAAAGAAAAGAAAAAACTGGCAAAGGAACGGAAAGCAAAGGTGAGACCACACACACACACTGCTGTGTTTTGTTGGGAAAACTTTTTTTTTTCTCCTTTTCGTTTTTGCACTTTACTACTGTTTTTTGGCTTTTCACCCACCCTTTTTTTCAAAAAAGTGTGTTGTGAGTGGGGGTCCCTCTCCTCCTGCCTCAGTCTCCCTCCCTCCGTTCTCCGTCGTCTGTCTCTTCCCCCTCCCACCCCGCTCTCGCTCGATCTAGCAGCGTGCGCATAAGGGAAACGGCTAATGAAAAAAATTCTTTTGATTCCCATCGGCTTGTCTCACAGCCTCCCCACCCCTAAAGGCCAAATGTCGGGCGAGCTGTCACTCAATCCCCCCATGTCGGTGTTTTCAAGCGGCCTCCTGGCCCCTCGCCAGCAGTCTTCGTCCGACCCCTATGCACATGAGTCCCACTTGCACCCGGCGTGCGCTGTCACCCTCCGCATTCCCCCACTCGCCCAAATGGACACTCCCTCCGCGACCACAGCCTCTGTACGCTCCTACGACGCGGGCGCGCCTGACCTGCCGCAACTCCCGCAAGCCTCTTTGGCGTTGTCCCTCAAGTTGGACGTGCGGGCCCCATCCTCGGATATATTGCGTGAAGCGACTCGCTCCATAGTCTGGGCCACTGAGCCACCGCCACAGGTTGTGCAGCCGGTCTTGGTTCCCCCAGCCCCACTGCCCAAAGAGGATCCTCCGTCGGACGTCAAGTCTCCCACAGTGATCGAAAAGCGAAAGCGCGGCCGCCCGTCGAAGGAGTCGCTCCGAAAACGGAATGCTGAAAAGCTTGAAGGCGAAGCAGCGGTTGGGAAGTCGCCCGCTGCCCCTGCGGTTCGAACATCAACAGATTCAGTGTTGAGCAAAATCGGCCGAATATTTACAGATTTCGCCGTTGATGATGATATCCCCTTAAATATGCGCACCCCTGTCCCGCCTTCCGGTAGCTGGGATCTTGCTATCAAGGCCATTAAGGCTACTCTCCCACCTTCTGGCCCGACTGCCTCTTCGTTAACAAATTCAGATTCGGCATCAAGTCTGCTGGCCCCGAGAGACTTGGAGTTTCTCGCATCTGCTCAGACAACTGGATTCTCCGTGGAACGGCCAGACTCTCAAGCGCCGAATTCACCGCACTCCGAATCGACAGCGCCAGCTGCGGACAGCCACCGGCAGTCGAGCGCATTCAGCAAGTCTGTAAACTCGTCAAGTGCGTTTTCGCCATCGTCCTCGTCGAGCACTGCGACCGCAACCGCTGCGGCAAATGCTCGCACCCTTCGTATGATGCGCCGTCGCGGTGGTGTACCTGTTGACGCCCTCGATGCGCTTCTGAACGTCTCGGAAGCCGATGCCTCGGCCCTTGCGGAAGCCGTGGTTCTCGCGGCCGCGCCGTCACCGACCGCGCCCTCATTCCCCCAACCCACAGTAGCCGTAAATCCATCCTCTTCGTCTTCATCGTCCGCCGCTTCGACACCTACATCTGCGGCATCGCCGGCCCCAACGGCTACTGCCGCGAACAATCGTCGAGGACGACCGCCGGGCCGTCCGAAAAGAGCAGCGGGGAAGGTTAGTGCCAACAGCAACCGCGCAGGAGGTGGAGGGGAGGATATGGGCACGTCAGAGGATCGTCGCAGCACGAAAAATGGCGATCAAGAAGGAGATTCAGGCGATGGGTCGAAACGGCTAAAGCTGAACGATGGGTGAGTCCTTTGGTTGGTCCACTTTCTTTGTGTTCTTACAGTCCCGCTTGGTTTCAAGGGAGTTCGAGGCTAAGATGCAAGAACTGAGGGAAGAGGAGACACTTGCGAGAGAATGTAAGACGCAGAGTTGTCCAAAGCATTTCAACCAGAGCTAACCGTGAATTGCGGCTCTTTAGTTTCCCACCCCGATATGCTGGCAGAGCTGAAGCTGATCGAAGAGCGATACCAAGCGAAAATGGGGCTTGCGTTGTCCCGACGAAACCACCTGATGAAACGGGCCGACAGCCTCTTCGAGGCCGACGCAGAACTAGCTCGGAATGCATTTTTTGTAAGCTTCTTCGCCGGCAACAGGACTAGATTTATATTTTAATTATTTCTTCTAGACGCGGAGAGGCCGCATACGACAGGAAATGATTGCGGCGGTTGCAAAGGATGAGCTCCGTTTGAAATACGAGCATCGAGCAATAGACTTGGATTCCCTTGGTGAGCAACTTGTGCCGCCATTGCCCCAAGGCACGTGATTTATTGTTTACTCGTCAATGGAACCGAAAACAGACACAAACTGCTTCAAACGTCCCGCACACTACCCACCACCACAACCACCCGCCAAGCGCGGCCGGCCTTCCGCCGCTGCGGTTGTTGCGGCGGCCGCCGCACTGGCAGCAACAGTCGCAGCTCCGAATGCCCTCCAGGAACTGAACCCAAACGGGCCGATGCAAAACGCGGACCTTGGACCACAGGGCGGAGAGGCGCCGCCGCCGCCATCAGGCCTACAACGTCGGACTTCGTTTGTCCCGGGTATTTGCAGCGGGGCAAGCGAGGCGGAAGCGCATGCTGACTTTGCGGCACTGTGGATGGGCTTTTCAGGGGCATGATTGCTGCTCCCCTTATCTCCCTTTCTCTCTCTCCCTTACACTCTCACTCGCTCTTACTCTTTGTGTGAGGCATTTCTTGTATTATTTAACCAGAGGGACGTGTTTGTTGCTCTGCGTTGCAATGCGTTATTCGCGTTTGTGGAAAACAGTGACTACAGTGAATACAGTGAATACAGTGAATGCACGGACAAGAAGTTATCGATTTGCGCCGGAAGACCGGGAAAGGCTTCAGGAGTTTTTATCCCACGTTTCTTTTCTTTGTTTTCTTCTGACACACACGTAATCGGTCGGCGCCTTCGCAGCTTCGCCCCCACGACCACCCAAACGACGAGGGCCCCTGAACGGCCGATACCCCAGCACCACCCACCCACCACCCAACAGCAGCTTCGCACAGTTGGATCCCCTTTCCTTCTGGAAACAAAGTTCCGCCATGGACGCCGCCGCCGCCGCCGGCTCCCACCCGCCTGTTCCAAGCGCCGCCTCGGCCTCATCTGTCGCGTCGCCCTCCTCGTCCTCGCCACCGAGCGGCGGCGATCCCTCCTCCTCAAAGTCAACCACCCCCTCCAAAAAGGACACCCCCGAGTTCTACATCCGCGCCGTCCTCTTCACCCTCTTCATCTACATCTCTTCCCTCGGCATCGTCGTCCTGCAGATCCCGTCGCTGCTCCTCTTCTACTTCCACTCCCACCACGTCTACCGATCCTACATCCGTCTCACGGAGCAGATCTTTGGATCGGTCGCCGTCACCGTCACCGAGCTGTTTTGCCCCGGTACCGCCCTGGTGCTGACCGGCGACTATGATAAGCTGAGCGGGAAGGAGAAGGCTGTGCTGTTTGCGAACCACCAGATTTACCCGGACTGGCTGTACTTGTGGGCTTTGGCTTGGTTTTCGTAAGTAGTTTGCTGTGGTGTGTGGATCGCCGACGAGTGTGGCGCGTTCTCCAAATCGCCATCAACCGATCTCCTTTCCTGAAACTCCCCGCTTTCCCCCCCAGGGGCGCGCACGGCGAAGTCAAGATCCTTCTGATGGAGTACCTTCGCCTCCTGCCAGTTCTTGGCCAGGGAATGTGGTTCTTCGAGCTGATCTTCATGAAACAAAAAGCCGACGTTGACAAGCTCCGCATCACAAAATACCTCACGCGCGCCTGCCACCCGCGTAACCCGCTGTGGCTCTACATCTTCCCTGAGGGAACGCTGAACACGCCGGGGAACGTCGCAAAGTCCAAAGCACACGCTGCAAAGGTGGGGGAAATAGATGGTTTGGAGTTTCGGACGTCTGCATTGCATCGGATGGATCTAACCCACCCCCTCGTATCATGTTATTATACAGGAGGGAATCGCGGACCATCCAAAGCATGTTATTCTTCCCCGCGCTACCGGCCTCCATCACTGTCTTCTCATCTTGAAGGGGCACAACGCGCTTGACTCTGTGTTTGACCTGACGGTCGGCTACTCTGGCCTTAACGCCACAGACATTCCCTACTATTCGTACTTGGTGGAGGACGTCTACTTCCGCAAGAAGTACCCGCGCCGCATCCACATCCACATTGAAAAGATCCCCATCCCCACCGTCCCCGGCCTCGAATCTGCCAGCGCGGGATTCGCATCCGGCCGCGTCGGCATCGACGCCGCCAACGAAGCGGAGAAGAAGGCCTTCACCCACTGGCTGCGCCACCGGTACACCCTGAAGGACGCGCGGTTGGCGACGTTCTTTGACAAGGGCTCGATGGTCTTGGACAAGGAGGAAGAGGCTCGGCTCGCCGCGGCCCACGGCGGTATGACCAAGCGGATCGTCAGGTTAGAAGCGGAGCTATACGACTGGCTGCGCGTCGGTGGCGCGTGGTACGCTGTTTGGGTGCTGGTTCCGCTGTACTGGCGGATCTTGATGTTTGTTCCGAGGCTGCTGATCTTTGGGTTTTGATGGGAAATTGGGCCAGTCTGATATAGTTTTGTTTGAACTTTGTTGATGTTCTGTTTTTTGCTTCTCTTTTCCTCGTGGCTTCAATTTCGTGCTCCTCGGTCTTCAGCGTTGCTTTCATCGTCCCTGAAGTGCCTCTCCAACTGCCTACGCTGAACCTTTTCGTCGCATCTGTTTTGTAGCATTTTTGTCGAGAGGAAAAACCGTGTGGGGTTGAACAAGTTTGCAGGTGGAAAAGTGGCTCCTTGTCAGACTGGTCAGAACGGGGGCATCCCAGATTTGCAGTGCCTCCGCACGATCGGTCCATTCACGTTTGATCAGGGTTGAACGAACCTAAATGGAGTTTCGGGACTTTTCCTTCTGCGTCGCCTCCGAAGTCGAGGCGCCCGTTCGATGCAGAATGTACCCCACGACTCTCCCTTTCATCCCTAGACGCAAACGATAGCCTAATAACCACCACGACTTTCGGGATACCGCTAAACGCCCAGCGCAAGCCTCGAAGGCCACCGGCCGCAAAAGGACTTTCTCAGCCTGCTGGACGATCCGCTCTTGCGGCATCACGCCGTCGTCGGTGCGAGGTGAGCTTACTTTGCGCAGCCGTTCGGCGAGTCCATTCGTTTTTGTGCTTACACTGGCCCAAAAAACATACTCCATAAAAATAAAAAAGGGACACTTCCGAGTGCTACATCTCGTGCCAGCTCTTCGCCGACAACTCCCCGCTGTCGCTGCCGATCCGAACGCAGTACCGGTGCTTTCAGAATCACCTTGCGTTGAGTATCACCCTTTCTTCTCGTTTTGTTTTTATTCCTCCTTCTGTGGTACTGTGTCGGGAGCGCAAGCACCGCCACCCCACCACTTACCAAGGGAAGGCGCGCTCCCCACCTTCCCCCCGCGCGCACACACAGATGGAACGAATGGATCACCTTCCCAGTCAGCTACAAGGACCTGCCGCTCTCCACCCTCGTCGCGTTCACCGTATGGGACTCGTACGGCCCGCGCCGCGCGGAGCCTATCGGCGGCGCGGCGGTTCCGCTGTTTAACAGGAATAAGTGAGCTGCCGGGGTTGGGGGAGAGACCGGCCGGCCGGATGGTTTACTGTGTTTCCTTTTTTTCTTTTCCCGCGCTTACCCTCTTCACCCCTAAAGCACGCTGCGAAAGGGCAAGCACAAGCTGCAGATGTGGTACTGGAGCGAGGCGGATGGACACACGCTGACGACGACGCCGGGGAAGGTTGAGGATTCGAGTGAGATGGATCGGTTGGAACGGGTAAGGAGGGAAAGGTTTGAGGGTACGCTTTTACTCAAAGTGTAAACCCGCATCGGCAGATCATGCGGCAGTACGAGAGGGGAGACTTGCCGCGCGTCGACTGGATGGACTATTTGGTGTTCAGAGAGATCGAGTCTATAAACAAGGTCGGGATAAGAGGGTTTCTCGCTACATTTTTCGCCTAACCGAGCATTTCCGCCTGCTTCTCGCAATTCAGAAAGAGCACGCGACTCGGAAGAAGCTTTTTTTGTACATTGAGCTGCCACAATTCGATCACCCTGTGGTGTACAGCGAAAAGGTGTGCACGCTTTGAAATCGACCGCAGGCAATCATCTGACCACACTTCGCCCCGCACCTTTTCCACCCCATGAAAGGAATACAGCCTTCCGCCGTTCGTTCTTCCTCGAATGCTCGACGCCGAGTACCTGACGGTCGACGATCCCGAAAGCGTCCGGGACAACCCAGTTGAAAGCAAGCACAGGAAGCTTGCGCGCAGCCACCGCAACGGACCGCTGGATAGGGACTTGAAACCGAATTCGAAGCTGCGAGACGATCTGAATGTGAGGGCAAATCAAACATTCCCGGGGAAGGCGGATGGACCATATGATTGACCGCTGCTGTGCAGAAAATTGTGAAATACCCACCAACTCAAAATCTGACGACAGAGGAGAAAGATCTGTTGTGGAAGTTCCGGTTCTACTTGACGCAAAACAAGAAGGTGATTCTCCATGCAGAAGCCTCGTGAACACCGTCATGCTGTTTTACGTCATGTCGTGAGCTGAACAACCCAACAGGCTTTAACGAAATTTTTGAAATGTATCGAATGGCAAGACTCTGTCGAGGTGAAACAAGCCGTGGACCTCATACTGGGATGGGCCGAAATCGACGTCGAAGACGCGCTGGAACTGCTGGGGCAGTCTTTTAGACACCCGCAGGTCCGCGGTTACGCAGTTTTGCAGCTGAAGAAAGCAAACGACGAGGTACATTCCGTCACGTTTTTTGGGTTTATCTCTAGATTTTGTTCGCTGAAGCAGTGACCTGACCTCAACACCCTCCAACCAACAACCTGCAGGATCTCCGACTCTTCCTTCTCCAGCTTGTTCAGGCGCTCAAGTTTGAAAATATCACCGAAAAAAGCGGGATCTATGAGTCACCCCTGGCGGACTTCTTGATTGATCGGTCTATCAAGAATCCGATTCTTGGAAACTACTTTTATTGGTTGGCCCATTTCGCTCTGTGTTCCCCAATCGTTGACAAATTTTTTTTTGCGTGAACCGCTCGATTGCGCAGGTATCTGATGGTGGAATGTGAGGACAAGCAGTCTGGTCGGATGTACGGCAAGGTTGCATCGCAATTCATGGCGGCCATGGCGGAGGTAAATGGATAGATTGAATTTCTTGCCGCATTTTTCATTTCTCGCTATGCTTTGTGTCTGACGCAAACCCATAGGTGCCTGATGGATTGCACCGGCGCGATGTTTTCAAGCGCCAGTCGGAACTTGTCGGAACGCTTGCAAAACTCTCCAGAGAAGTCCGATTGATGAAGGAGTCGCGGCCAAGACGAGTATGGTCTACTTCTCGTGCTCCGCTGTGCCTTTTTGATAGTCTTCTTTTTTCTTTTGAATCTCACAACTCGCAATGACAGATTGAGAAGCTGCAAGCGTACATAGCAGATCCGAAAAACGGCCTTCTGTCTTTCCCTCCGATTCCTTTGCCTCTGGATGCGCATGTCCAAATTACTGGAATCATTCCTGGTACGCCATTTATCACGAAAGGAAGAACAGCTATTGAAAGCGACTTTATATGTTTTCAGAGAAAGCGATGGTGTTCAAAAGCAATTTGTTCCCCCTCAAATTGACATTTTTGTGTCTTGACGGATCAGAGTACCCGGTACGGTGCTTTTTTTTCTTCTTCTTTCTCTTCGTCCCTTTCCGATGGTTAATCGGGCTAACTTCACAAAAAACCCCTCTTCGCGTTCGCTTTTCTCGCAGGTTATGTTCAAAACCGGCGATGACCTCCGTCAGGACCAACTTGTCGTGCAAATCATCATGCTGATGGACAAGCTCCTCCGCAAAGAAAACCTCGACCTGAAACTCACACCGTACAAGGTTCTTGCGACGGGCTCCGACCAAGGTGGGAAGCCTTCCCCCCTTTCCTCCGTCTCTCCAGTGCAGGCTTGCCGCCATTGACACGCACGCGCTTTCTCATTGTTAGGGATGGTCCAATTTATCCCTTCGAGCGCCGTCGCGGCGATTTTGGCGGAGAATGGGTACAGCTTGGCTCCCTTCTTGAAAGGGCGGGCGAACGAAGATATCCCCGCGCAAGCAATGGAGACGTACGTGCGCAGCTGTGGTGGGTACTTTGTCAGGCAGGCGTTTTCTCAAATTCTAATTTCCTCGATCCTCGGTGCCGAGAAGCTGGCTACAGTGTGATCACTTACCTCCTCGGCATCGGCGACCGCCACCTAGATAACATCCTGCTGACGACAAACGGTGAGAGAGCGGAAATCGAAGCCTCCCCTCCCGGCACCAGTTGTTTTCCCAGACCTCGGATGCTCACCCCACCTATCTCTCTCTCTGTCGCCCCGGCAGGGAACCTCTTTCACATTGACTTTGGCTACATGCTTGGACGCGACCCCAAGCCGTTCCCGCCGCCGATGAAGCTCTCCAAAGAGATCATCGACGTCATGGGCGGCACCGCCTCGCCCCACTACCAAAAGTTCAAGTCCTACTGCTTCATCGCGTTCAACAACCTGCGCAAGTCCGCGAACCTGATTTTGAACTTGTTCGCATTGATGGTCAGCGCGAACGTGCCGGATATTGCCCTGGAGCCGGATAAGGCAGTGCAAAAGGTGAGACGGCGTTGGGCTTGCATCTCCTCCACGTAGCATTTTTGCTGATGTTTCGTCGTCGTTCTCCCACCGTCGCGACGGCCCCAAGGTTCAAGAAAAGTTCCGCCTCGACCTGACGGACGAGGAGTCGATCCAGTTCTTTCAAGCGCTCATCAACGAAAGCGTGGGCGCGCTCCTCCCGCAAGTTGTGGAGCGCATCCACATGGTTGCGCAGCTGCTCAGGAGCTGATTCAGCGACGTAGAGTTGGGCTTTACGGGCGAGCGAAGTCGAACCCACCTTTAAGCATGTGCGATGTTTCCCTCTGAGCTGGGTGCCATCTGCTTTAGTTTTCTTTTTATTCTTTCTTCCATTATATTTTTTTTCTTCTTTTGGGTCGCTCTCAAGAGGATCGAATGATTGTCCTACACCTTACGTTACCGCTGCTTTTTGCGAGCATCCGCACCTCTGGGGTAGTTTTTTCGAACCAAATTGCCGGTTTTCATTGCAGGGCAAAATTTGAAAAAAAAAAAAAAAAAAAAAAGAGAACTTGGCGAAAAGGAGCAGCTGACTAAACTGATGGGAGCAAGAGTGAAAAGGAAAGATCGGACAGCGTCCCGAACACCCAGTACACGGAATCACAAGGAGCTGTAAGAGAGAAGAAGTGGGAAAGACCATGTCCCTCCGTTCAACGGACAAATGTCTGTGAGACAATGATCCAGCGGTGTGGAGAGTATTTCCACGGTGAACAACGGCGCCGGAAAAAAAATTAAGAAAAAAAAAGAAGGAAGTGGGCAGTCATTGTGAGTAGTCAGCAAGCACACCCTTTTAGATGAATGCCATCTTAATTTATCTTTACTATTGAAGACAAGTCAGAGGATCTTAAAAGGTGTGGGTAAACTTCAACACTCCCCGTCAATTGGAGAGGTATTGATTACTCAAGTGCACGAGAAAATAGCCTGCATGTGCAGTACCAACTTCGTATGGAGTTGAACCAGCGCAATATCTCATGACAAATATACCAGAAAGCCTGCAAAAACACTGATACATTGGTTGGACTGTGAGCATGGAACAATTAAAAGTGTGTAGGGCTTTGTTGAAGCAGTGGAACTGTTCCCTGTGAGATCAGCCAAGCTTGCTTGCCCAAAAGTGACATGAGCTTTGAATGTTACGTCGCTGTGAGTGGTTTGGTGTGGGTGACTCCACGGTTTCCTCGGCTGATGTAACGGCTGCAACTATCGCGTTTGCTTGAACAGCTTTCTTGCCAACGTGCTGCAACTGCCAAAAATGTCTGCAACGCTTTGGCCTTTTCACAAACTGAGTGAAAGTAGGTAAAGAACAGGCATTCTTCAATGCTCTGCCACATCTTTCCTTCAGAACAGTTTCGCTCACGGAACTGGATGGGTTCCTTTGCAAGATTATTGACTCGAAGGCAAATGAAAGGTCACGCCAGGGTAGTTGCACTGCTGCTCTGTCAGCAGATTCTACCGCCCAGTAGCGCCAGAACTCAACCGCCTCAGGTGGGTAACAGCAAGGTCAACTAGAATATTATCTGCTGGTCCAAGAAGCATGGATGGGCTAAACAGCTAGTGGGGACTGCGAGGGGTAGTTGCTGCTGCAGGTGGACTGGTTGGCTGGTTTGAGGCCTGTCGGGAGGCAGGAGAATTGCCCTGTGGTTACAAAGACAGCCTCTTGAACTCGCTGGAGATTGGTGGCTGAATCTGACACCGCAGATGGGATCAGAAACAAATTAGATCTGTAGGCCCTCGAGTTGTAACCAAGCCAGAGTTTGCTCACAGCTGTTTTGTTCCTGTGGCAAGGACTAGGCTGCACTGTTTGGGCATATTTGCCATCAAAACAGAAGGAAATGCTACCTTCAGGATGCGCTTCTCGACTTCCTGACAACACTGAGGATCAGGTTTGTCTAGGTGGAGTGTCAGCAGCGTCAAATCCACCGTGCAAACTTTCCAAAGTGTTATGAATCACCCTCTGGAAACCTCTGGAACCTTCTAGAACATTCCTTCATGGAACCTTCTGGAACCTTCTGGAACCTTCTAGAACATTCCTTCATGGAACCTTGTGGAACCTTCTGGAACCTTCTTTGCTTTCCTGACTTGTCTTGTTGTCATTGGTATCATTGGTATCATTGTATTACTAATTGCTCTTTCTGGAACTTTCTTGGAGTCTTGACAAGGAACACTCTCAAAAGGTATAAAAGGGGGATGGGGGACCTGTCCCATCCCTCAAGTGAATTATTGTTTCCAATACAATCATCACTCCTCTCAGTTCCTTGTCTGCCTTGCCCTGTCCTGCCCTGTTCCTGACATCATAATTCACTTCACCCTCTCCCACTACTCTCTGCCATCATGTCTGACCCAAACAACACCTTCCCTGATGCAACTGCCTTCCAAGCCTTGATGGACCAATTACAAGCCCTTTCAAGACAGACACACCAACTTCAAGAACAAGTCCTTCACCAGCAGCACCAGCTTCAACAACAACTTCACCAACAAGAACATCAAGCTCTTCCCCTGCCTCAAGCCAACCAAGCAAGAGAGCCCAAGGTTCCCAGCCCTGACAAGTTCACTGGGCTGGCCAAAGACCTTAGGAACTTCATGGCCACTGTGGAGAATGTCATCCTTCTCCAACCTTCAAGATTTCCCAGTGAGCAAGTCAAGGTTCTTTTCACAAGCACCCTCCTGTCTGGTCAAGCTCAATCATGGTACAGATCTCTCCCAAGCACACCCACCACCCTGCAAGAGCTCTGGGAGGGGCTGGAAGCTACCTTTGGTGACCCCTACGCATCTTGGACAGCAAGATCCAAGCTCAAGCATATCAAGCAAGGAAAGCAATCTTGTGTGGCCTACACCAACCAATTCAAGCAACTAGCCAGAGACTCTGGATACAATGATGCAGCTCTGATGGAGCTGTACCATGATGGTCTCCATGAGTCTATCCAAGACATGCTCTCCCAGTCTCTGCACATCCCTGAGACCTTGGAAGAGTACATTCTCCTTGCCATCAAGATTGACAACAGACTCTACTCCAAGAGGCTGAAGCAAAGACAAGTAGGAACTACATCAAGACCTACCCCAGTTCCTCAAGCTCTTACAGTTCCTGAACCCATGCAAGTGGATGCAGTTGAGACACTTCCTAAGGGTCCTCTGAGCCAAGAGGAGAAAACAAGGAGGGCCCAGCAGGGACTGTGTTTTTACTGTGGCTCCAAGGAGCATGCTGTCAAGGACTGCCCAAGGAAGAAGCACCCAAACTCCCAGGTCCAGGCTCACTGAGGGGCAATTCCCTGGACCCTCCTCCAAGCTGCCCCTGTTTCATCACCACTACCAGCACCACAAACACCTCAGATTCCAAGCCCCACCAACTCACCATGGATGTCAAGATTCAACTCTCACCCAAGTCAACCATCACAACCAAGGCCCTTATAGACTCTGGATCATCCTGCAACATCATTGATGCCACCCTTGCCAAGTCTTGTGCCATTCCTACGATCAAGAAATCCACACCCCTCAAGGTCCACTTTGCCAATCATGCTCTGTTCAAGGAAATCAGCCATGAAACCAAGCTAAACCTCCACATCCAAGACTTTCCACCATCCATGGTCAATCTGGAAGTATTGGATCTTGGCTCACCCACATTCTCTGTCATCCTGGGATTACCATGGCTGCAAGCCCAGAACCCTGCCATTGATTGGGTCACTGGTCAAGTCCAACCTCCACCAATTGGAACAGTCACCCAAAACTCAAGTCAAGCCCCCAAGTCTCATGCTCTCAAGCCCTTGATTCAAGATTCACAGCCAGCCAAGACTCCAGTTCCACAGTTCACAGTTCACAGTCAAGATTCAAGTAGAGCTCATAGAGCTCACAGTCATGGCCATGACTCTTGTTCACAGAACCCACAGTCAAAGATTCAAGTACCACAGTTCACAGTCCACATTCAAGATTCAAGTTCCACAGCTCACAGTCTTTGCCAAGAACAGAACTCTCAGTCAAAGATTCAAGAATCACAGTTCCCAGTCAAGAATTCAAGCCCCACTGCTGAGGAGCACGACAACCTGGACCCATCAGACCTTTTGCTGGCATCCAAGCTACCAAAAGAATATCTCCCTTATGCTGATGTGTTTTCCAAGACCAAGGCAGACCTGCTACCAGCTCAGAGGCCTTATGACTGTGAAATCCCACTCAAGGATGAAACTTGCAGCCCACCTTTCAAGCCACTGTACCACCTCTCTCCACCAGAAGCCAAGGCCCTCCAAGAATACATTGAAGAAATGCTGAACAAGGGATTCATCCAACCTTCCAAGTCACCAGCTGGAGCTCCCATCTTTTTTGTCAAGAAGAAGGATGGGGGACTGAGACCCTGTGTGGACTACAGAGATCTCAATGAGATGACAGTCAAGAACTGCTATCCACTGCCTCTCATCTCTGAATTACTGGACAAACTGAGCCATGCAAGGATATTTTCCAAGATTGACCTCAGAGGTGCCTACAATTTGGTCAGAATTAAGCCCCAGGATCAATGGAAGACTGCCTTCAGATGCAAATACGGTCACTTTGAGTACTTGGTTATGCCCTTTGGACTTACCAATGCTCCAGCTATTTTCCAAGGCATGATGAATGACATCTTCAGGGATATTCTGGACCTTTTTGTCATTGTCTACCTGGATGATATCCTGGTATTTTCATCTGACACTGCAAGCCATATGGGACATGTCAAGACTGTCTTGGAGAGACTCAGACAGCATCACCTCTATGCAAAGCTGGAGAAGTGTGAATTCCACAAGACCTCCATTGAGTTTTTGGGGTTCATTGTGTCTGACAAAGGGATCTCCATGGCACCAGACAAGATCCAAACTATTCTTGAATGGAAGGCTCCAAATTCCATCAAGGATGTTCAAAGCTTCCTTGGATTTTGCAACTTCTACAGAACCTTCATTGCCAACTATTCTGCCATAGCCAAGCCTCTCACTGATCTCACCAAGAAGACCACCAAGTTTGAATGGACCCCAGCAGCAGAGCAAGCCTGGCTAGCTCTTAAGACAGCAACCACAAGTGCACCACTCCTTAAGCATGTGGATCCCTTGCTTCCCTTCACCTTGGAAACTGATGCCTCAGACTATGCCCTTGGCGCTGTTCTGTCCCAGCCAAGCTCTCAGGACCCCTCTGCTCCTCTGCATCCAGTGGCATATTACTCCAGGAAGCTGAACAGTGCTGAGTGTAACTACACAGTCCATGACAAGGAGTTGCTTGCAATTGTGGAAGCATTCAAATTCTGGAGACACTACTTGGCTGGTTCTAAAGGCATCTCTGTCTATTCTGATCACAAGAACCTCACCTTCTTCAGGGCAAGGAGGTTGCTCAAGCAGAGGCATGCCAGGTGGGCTGAACTGCTCTCTGAGTATGACTTTAAGCTGTGCTATTCTCCTGGCCACCTTAACACTGTGGCTGATGCCCTGTCAAGAAGAACAGACCTTGCACCTGAAGGGGGAGATGGTTTCACCCCACCATCCAAGACACACCTTTCATTGCTTCCTGACAGTGTGTGGGCCCATGCTATTTCCAAGGACCCCAAGCCTCACAAGATTCAAATCAGCCAAGAAGAGGAAAAACTTGAGATACTCAAGACAAGGCATGATGCAGCAACAGCTGGACACCCAGGAGAGCACAAGACCTATGAGCTTGTTTCCAGAGACTTCTACTGGCCAGGCATGAGGAAGTACATCAAGAACTATGTCAGCAGCTGTGAAACCTGTCAAAGAAACAAGTCCAGCAGACACAAGCCCTATGGACTTCTGGAGCCCCTCCCAATTGCCATCAGCCCTTGGTCATCAATATCCATGGACTTCATTGTGAAACTGCCCCCATCCCATGGATTTGACTCTATCCTTGTTGTCATCTGCAGAAGGACAAAGTTGGCCCATTTCATCCCCTGCACTGAGAATATAGATGCACAAGGAACAGCAGACCTGTTTTTGCAGCACATATTCAGGCTCCATGGGCTGCCTCAGTCAATTGTCAGTGACAGAGGACCACAGTTCAGATCTCAATTTTGGAAAGCACTCACAGCAGCCCTTGGAATCAAGTCTCAACTGTCAACTGCTTATCACCCTCAGACTGATGGACAAACAGAAAGAACAAACCAGACTCTGGAGCAGTATTTGAGGTGCTATGTCAGCTATCAACAGGATGATTGGCCCACCCTCCTTCCACTGGCAGAATTTGCTCTCAACAATTCTCTCCACTCAAGCACCCAGCTATCTCCTTTCTTTGCAACCTATGGCTTCAATCCAAGAGGAGATCTTCTGGGACAAGAGACCCTATCCAATGTCCAAGCTCCTGCTGCGGCTTCACACTTACATAAGCTCAAGATCATCAACTCCTTCCTGGACTCCACCCTGAAGCAAGCCCAAGAAGATGCCTCAAGATTTGCCAACACTCACAGAATGGACCATGACCTTGCTGTGGGTCAGCAAGTTTGGCTTCTGAGGAAGAACTTGCAGACCAAAAGACCAAGTCCCAAGCTAGACAACCTCAAGTTGGGTCCTTTCAAGATCTTGGAGCAAATCAATCCAGTCACCTTCAAGCTGGATCTCCCTGCATCCATGAAGATCCACCCAGTTTTCCATGTCAGCCTTTTAGAGAAGTTTGTGGCCAATTCCATTCCAGGCAGAGTTGTTCCTCCTCCTCCTCCAGTTGAGGTAGAAGGTGAAGAGGAATTTGAGGTTGAACAAATCTTGGATGCCAAGTGGTTTGGAAGAACACTCAAGTTCCTTGTTAAGTGGAAAGGTTACTCAGATGCTGACAACACCTGGGAGCCTGAGTCAAACCTCACTCACTGCCAAGACCTTCTGCTCGAGTTCAAGACCAGGTACCCCACCAAGTTGCAGAAGAGGCCTAAAAGGGGGAGATGATGTTATGAATCACCCTCTGGAAACCTCTGGAACCTTCTAGAACATTCCTTCATGGAACCTTCTGGAACCTTCTGGAACCTTCTAGAACATTCCTTCATGGAACCTTGTGGAACCTTCTGGAACCTTCTTTGCTTTCCTGACTTGTCTTGTTGTCATTGGTATCATTGGTATCATTGTATTACTAATTGCTCTTTCTGGAACTTTCTTTGAGTCTTGACAAGGAAGCCTCTCAAAAGGTATAAAAGGGGGGATGGGGGACCTGTCCCATCCCTCAAGTGAATTATTGTTTCCAATACAATCATCACTCCTCTCAGTTCCTTGTCTGCCTTGTCCTGTCCTGCCCTGTTCCTGACACCCAAGGTGTACAGATTGAGTGGACGAAAAAGTGTGGATGCCCAGTTGTTGGATTTAAATCCCTCCTTATTTTTACGAAACGGTGAAAAGTGTTGGCCAGTTTTTGGGGGCAGGTTCTCGCTCCGGCTCTCGCAATACATTAGCAGTTAACTGAAATGCTCGATCCAAAGCGGCAACGGCGGCTGCGAGGACGTGGCACTTGCAGTAGTTTCGGACGGTTGTCGACGTCGACAGCGCGCAGGAACCAGAAGACCGAATCAAGCGGCTCAACTGAAGTATTAGTAGCAAAAATGCTGCAGACTGAGAGATAGTAGTCAAGTTTTTTTGGTTGGTTCATCCACTTCCTCTCGCCTGCAGCGCTCCAACCACCATTCTTGAACAGCTGCGTTTCGCAGCTGAAACTGCTTCTCTGCAACCATCGCCTTGAGCAAAGACCGCGCGTTTGGCAGTTCTCGCTCTCGCCATAGACGATAAAGCCCACGCTCCTCCCACCACTCGAGCACCGGACGATGTTCCGTATACTGAAAGCAAAGCCCATCCCAACGCATCTCAAATCCGCTGTCCAGCCACCACTGCAAGCACGCGACCCTTCCGGCATAGGCCGCGGCGACGACAGACCACTGCGAGTACTTGACCTCGAGCCCGCTGTCCTTCCACCACTGCAACACGTGCGCGTGCCCACAGCTGCTCGCTTCGTTCACCGAGCGCAGGCTGTATTTGAACGCGAGCCCGCTGTCCTTCCACCACTGCAACACGTCCGTCAGACCCGCCTTGGACGCCGCGTCGGCCGCCTCCTCGTCGTAGCGGAGGTCCAGCCCGCTGTCCTTCCACCACTGGAGAGCATCGATCCTCCCGCGAATGCAAGCCCGTAGGATGGCGCGATGCGTGTACCGCATCTCGAGGCCGCTCGCCTTCCACACCTGCAGGACCTCGACCGAGGGCGCCTGGTCGACGGCTTTTGCTGTGAACTGCTCGCTGATACGCGATCGGGACAGGTGCTGCAGCAGGAAGCGGAGGATCGGGGCAGACCTTACGGCGTCGAGGTGGAGATTTGGGCAGAGGTGCTGCAAAAGCGACGGCGCCTGGAGGTTAGGCAGTCGGACGAGCGATGCGAGCTGGAAGCGATCGCGCGGTGATGGCATGTAGGCGCATACTGTGGTGGCAATGGAGAACGACATCCGAATATGAACGCAGCCAACGCAGCCAGGAGTTGACGGCAGTTATCGAAAAGAGCCAGATGAACGATGGACAAGAAAGAAAAAAAAAAAAAAAAAAAGAAGCAGAATTTCTCATTCGTCCTCCTCATCCAGCTCCTTCACGCCACTCCAGCCTTTACCGCCGCCACAGCGGCCGTCTTACTCGCCTCAGCGGCCCGCGTCAGCGAATAAGACGGCCTGCTCTCCACCAGGCTCCTCGCGCCGTGCACAAACGCGCTCACGCCCCCCACCCCGTTTTGCTCCAGCGCTCGCACCAGCCCCGCGTTCGCCGTCACCGTCGTCGCGCACAGCGCGTCCGCCGTGCCAAACACCGCCACGTTGATCGCGGACACGGGTCTCGCCGGCGGCGGCTGATGCTGCTGCGACCGCCGAGCTCCGCCTTTGGACGCCGCCGCCGACACCGCGAGCGCCAGGAACCGCGCAGACGGCCCGTCCGCCACCACTTCGACGCGCCCGAACGGCACTCCGCCGTTGCTGGCCGCCCGCACTGCTTCGTCGGGCGGAAGAGGCTGCGGTGACGACGGCGACGATGCGAGGAGCCGTTGCAGCGACGGCTCCGAGGCCGCGGTGGCGGCCGTGAAGAGCATGTGTGCGCGCGCCCGCTCGTACGGTCCGCCGACCACCGTGACGATCTCGATGAAGCGAGAAAAGGCCGTCCGTGTTGTGATCAGGGTCTTGTCGGGAGTGAAGATAGGTAGGAGCGTCTGGGAGGGTTTGGTCAGTGTGAGCGTTTTTCCACGGAGAGTGCGGGGAGTTTACCCGGAACAATGGGTCGGCGGTCTCCAGGTCTCGCTGGACCTGCAAGGCGGGAATGTCGAACGCGTCTGGCGTCAGCGTGTGGAAGCGATTCGACATGTCCGAGACCAGCGCAATAAGACAGGTCGTGTCCAGGTTCAGCGTCTGCGTCAACGGCATGTCGATCGCGCCGTCGATGTTGGCCAGCCCAACCAGTCCGCCGCTCTGCGCGGCAAGCTCCGTCTCGTCGGCAGAAGCAGCGGTAGTCGTATCGATGGGGCTTTCAGAAGGCGCTGCTGCTGCGGCAGCGTCCGCCGGCGGCGAGTGGAACTCGACCTCGACGCCGATCGTCTGGAGCCCTTGCACGATCTTGGGGTCCACGGCTTCGTCGGGCTCCAAAACAAACGCAAAGACGATCGTCGGCGGCACGTACGACACCGGGTGCTGCGACGCGGCAAGTAGCCAATTCCGGGCCTGGCGGAAGATGGGAAGAGACGAGCTGTGCGGGTCCGGCATGCCGGATGCCGTGGGGGTGGCGGGCTTTGTTTCAGCAGGGCGGTGCGTTGCTCCGTCGTCTGATCCATTGTCCGATGAGTCGTCCTCGTCCGACGATTCATCCTCGTCGTCCTCCTCCTCCTCGAGCTCTGCCGCTAGTCCCTTGAGAGAGCTCGCCTTTACTTTGATCCACCGCGTGCCGTTTCTCCCGACGAGATCGACCCGGATGGACGATGTCGATGACGACGACGGGTGTCCGCGATCCGCGGTGGCAGGGACGTAGGCGATGGACTGAAACACGCGGGACACTGACTGAGACGGCAGCGACGCGAGGTGATGCACGGCTTCCAAGAATGCCAGATTGGAGCACTGGACGTGGCTCGGTTGGATGCGGGATGAATCGGACAGTAACTGCGCCAAGCAGAGGTGAGGGATGGGTCAAATGCCAGCAACAAATCCACCGGGAGGCTGTTGTTGTCATACCTTTTCGAGGAAGCGCTTCTCAGCGCGAACCATCGACTGCAGCTTGACGACACCTTCCAGCAGCTCAGCACGCTCCTTCCGCGTCCGGACATTGGTGGGCGGCGCCGGCGTCGACGGCTTGCCGTCCTGGTGGGCCGCTGCTGGGGAGACTTTGCGCGAGACCGCAGCCACCGTGGCGTCGATTCGCTTCAGAAGGCGATCGCAGCGGGCTCGCAGAAGGGTTGCCTCCGCCGCGAGGTCGTGCTCCAAGCCTGCATCGGGCGACGACCGAGAGCCTTGAGATGAGCCGTCCAGGTCGACGGCCTGGGCGCCGTTGCTGGCGCCGTTGGCCGCAAGGGTCATATGCGGGGCAGAGTGGGGTGGTGTGCGCCGGGGGATGCCGAAAAGTGCAATATTGGGGAAATTCGACAAATCCGCTTTGGCTCCACCGTTCAGCTGAATCATCCTCATGTAGATCCACAGGCGGAAGCGGTTTGCTGTTGCTTTTCCTTTCTTGGCTCGCTCGTCCAACGCTGTGTCATTCTCGACTTTCTTGTTTGCAAAGCGCCGAATTCATCAAGCAACGCGGTCGCGGAAAGGTGTGATGACCACACGCAGTCAACTTCAATAATGCCAAAGATTTTTTTTTTCTACTTTCTGTTGTTTTGTCCACTCTTGTTGACTTTTAGACTTTAGACCTTTTTCTCTGCTCCTTTACTCTCACGTGTTTGTCCATTCTCTTCTTTCTCTTTTATGCTGATTTCCAAGTCACACACGGTGTGGGAGAATCTTCATCTCATTCTCGTGTGCAGTTCCCTCCAATTCTCAACAGGGTTATGAGCCCAAAGTGCTACTGAATCGCACACGCAAACGATGACCAACTTGAAGCGCATCATCCTTCCAATCTTCACAGGCGATCCGGAAGATGTCAACTCTCCTTCTTATGCCGTCTGGAGTCGCTTCATCGCCAACACTGCCAACAAGCTTGATGATCCTGACATACTCACAAATGCAGACAAATTCCACGGTGCCTACCCGGCTCCCGGCAAGGATACGTCAAACAAAGATGTAGCTGCAGTCCCTCTCTCCCCCAACGAAAAGATCAAGTTCCGAAAAGGCAACGCCGAGGCGATTGAACTCTGCTCCTCGCTCTCAGTCCCAAACTTCAGGAGCAAGTCGGCAGCCTCAACACTGCTGCCGCCATCTGGCAACGCCTCAAGAAACAGTTCGGCCAGTCCGATCGTCACGTTCTCAGCACGGTTCGACATCAGATGTTTCAAACGAAGGCAGCTGACAACGCTACTCTCCTTGAGTGCCTCGACTCCCTTGAGAAAAATCAAGCCATTCTTCGCAAGGCCAACAAGCCCCTTGACGACGATATACTTGTTGATCTCGTCATGCTTGCACTTCTGTCGACTTCCATGCGGACCAGCTACGCCGACATCAAGCACAACAGCGAACTCACCAGCGACGACCTTCTTTCTGACATCCGTGCCAAGATTCGCTGTGATCATGATGCGCTCCAAACTGTCATGAAGATGACTGTCTCCCTCTCTCCAGGTGTCCCATCTCTCGTTGATCCACTCTCCTGCATGAAGTGCTCCGCTGCTGGACGATCCTGACGTGCCCCCACACACACAACAGAGCAGTGCTGGGGTACGTGTGACACTTGCAAGCGGTATCACAATCCTCGTCGTGCCTGTCGCGTGCAAGGTGCTGAAAATCAAGTGAAGCAAGAGAAAGCGATGAAGGACTCAGCGATGCTCGTTGGGGCCCGTGCCATTGAATTGGAAGAGTCATTTGTTGAAGAATACATGTACTCTTCTGCCTACTACGCCTCGCGCCTTCCACTTGTCCCCCTTTTTTCTCCGTCTGTCCCTTGCCTGCTGGGTTCGACTCTCGTCATCTCAGCCGATCGTCGCTCCGGTTTCTGTCGTCCACCTCCACACTCGTTCACACGCTGTGTGGGTCGCCTCATCTTTCCACGCCCACCAGTCTCATGTTTTGCATTGAGCTGGGGTTGGGTTCGCTTCTGGACAAACTTACTTCTGCAGTTTCTCTTGTATATCCTGGCCCTGGGTACACTTTTTCTACGCGTGGATCTATTCTCCCAGGAGGCTGTATATGCTGTTACCACAACTGGACATCCTGATTTCCTTCTTGATTCCGGCTGCACACAGCACCTCACCTCCAACCTCTCACACCTTCACAGTGTTCGCCCCTCCCGCCTCAAACTTAGCCAACCAGATGGTTCTGCCTTGCACTGCATGCACGTGGGCTCCCTTTCCCTTCTGCTCCCACGCGCACCGGATGACCCCTCTCTCGTGACTCTCCATCTTCAGACAGTTTACTTTGCCCCAAAGCTGAAAGCCAACCTTGTCTCTGTGGACCAGCTAACTGCGGGTGGCGCATCAGTCTCGTTCGCCCAAAATTTCGTTCAACTAGTGGCAGGTGGAAAACTCATTGGTTGCGGTCGTCGTCTCAAGAATCTCTGGTCCCTGGGTGCACGCCTTTACGTCACAAATCAGGCAGAACAAGTTGTCCTCGCCTTACACCGTCCTGCTGCTCCCCTCACACGTGCCACGCTCCACAACCATCTTGGCCATCCAGGTCTCCCCATTCTCAACCAAGTCGCTGATCAGCTTCGCCTTCCCCCAGATCCGATTCCTCTCCGCTGTGAAGGTTGCCTGTACGGAAAAGGGCATCATGTTCGCCTACCTGCTGTTGGCCGTCGCGCATTGCTCCCACTTGAAGTAGTTCACTCTGACAGTTTTGTCTGCAAGCAGCCAACTATCGCAGGTCACAAGAATGTCACCCTCTTTATCGATGATGCAACGCACTATGTCCGAGCGTGTTTTCAAAAGTCGCTCACATCTGCCTCCACATATGCACACTTTGCGGATTTTCGCACTATCATGAAAAAGAAGACTGGCCATTCCCTCAAGGTTTTTCGCTCAGACCAGGGCTCCGAATACATGGGGTCCGACTTCTGACTTCCTTTACGTCAAGCTGGGATTGAACACCAACTTGCAACACCTGGCGCTGCTCATCACGGACAAATTGGGGTCGCCGAACGTATGAACTGTACACTTGCAGAACGTGCACTCTCCATGCTACACGCTGCTCACGCCCCACTCAGTCTTTGGGGAGAGGCATTATGACAGCGGTCTACTTGCACAACCGCTTACCTGGCGCCAACGGAAAGTCTCCTTACGAGAAAATCCACGGCCACAAGCCTGACCTCTCACACCTCCGCACCTGGGGCTGTGTCGCTTTGCCATTCGGGTTCAGGACGACCGTGCCTCAAAACTTCACCCAAAGGCTGAAAAGGGTCGCTTTGTCGGTTACGACCTTGAGTCAAAGGCATATCGTGTTCGTCTCTCCTCTGGCCGTGTAGTTTTAAGTCAAAACGTCATTTTCTGGGAGGACACCTTCGACCCTTCCGACCCTCAACTGCCCTCTAATCCGTCCTCACTATTCTTCTCCTCTCGCCCACCAGGATCTGATTCTCCCGCTCTGCTGCCTGCAGATCTTGTCGCATCTATTTATCCTTTTCACATTCCACTCCCCCCCCTGGCATCTCCTTCCACCCCTGCTATCCCAGTAGCGGAACCTCCAGCGGCGGTGCCTGACGAACTCACACTGTCACCCACATCCACTCACTCGTCGATGCCTCTCTCAGACTGTGGTGTTGTCCCCCACACTACCGCTACAGATGTACCTGACCCCACCGCATCCTCGACTGCTACCTCTCCCATGTCACTCCTCCGTTCCCTCTCTACTGCAGTGCCCACTCCTCCTTCGTTTTTTCCGCTCCCGCCTTCCCCTGAGCGGCCTTTACCTGATGCCATCTCGGTGGTTCCCTTGTCTCCGACTCCTCTGCCATCCCACTACAATGTTGATTTTCCTCCCCTCAGTTTGCCGCCTCCAAAAACACGTCAACAGCAGTCTCCTCCCATGGCTGCAGGACTCCGTCGCTCCACCCGTATTCGCCAACCCAACTCGCGCCTAAAGGACTATCTCCGCCCTGATGGTCAACCGTATGTCCCTGACGATTCTGGTTCTTCCCTGTTTGTTGGGCTCCTCACCACTTTCAGTCGACTTATTTGGGAGGAGTCACCATCCTTGGCTCCCCCCTCGACGCTCCTTGAATGTGTCGAGTCTGACCTTGTCGGAGCGCTCACTGAGACAGCTCCTACTGACGATCCCCAAACAGTACGGGACTGCAATAGTCGACCCGATGCGGAGCAGTGGCGGCTTGCCTGTGAGGAGGAACTTGCCTCCTGTTGGGAAAACGACGTCGCGGACCTCGTCCCGCGCCCATTTGACACTCTTGTCCTCCCTTCACGCTGGGTATTTCAGATCAAGAGAGACGCAAATGGTTGCCCCACACGGTATAAAGCGCGTTTTGTTGCCAAAGGTTACTGGCAAGTCGCTGGCGTCCACTTCGGCGACATTTTTGCCCCAACTGCAAAACTCTCCAGCATTCGCAGTGTGCTTGCTGTCTGTGCTCGCGAGCGCCTCGCCATCCACCACATGGACGTCACTACTGCCTTCCTCTATGCACCCATTGACCGCGACGTTTACATTGAGCAACCTGTTGGTCACGTTGCCCCTGGAAAAATCGATCATGTCTGGAAGCTTAAACGTTCCCTGTATGGGCTGAAGCAGGCACCTCACATCTGGAACAAGACTCTGGATGATTATCTCCAGTCTATTGGGTTCACTCGTTCCCCGGCAGACGCGTGTGTGTATGTTCGTGTTCGCGACGGTCTCAAGAGTTTCATTGTAGCCTATGTTGATGATCTCCTTATTGCTGGATCAACCTCCATTGAAATCTCCGCAATTAAGGACGCCCTCCGCGCCCGATTTCGCATGAAAGATCTCAGCCTCCTCCGCTACTTCATTGGTCTCGAGATTGAGCAGTCCCCTGACCTCACTCGCGTGCGTGTTCATCAGACTGGCTATGCTAAGTCCATCCTCCAACGTTTTGGCATGTCGGACTGCGCCTCTGTTTCCACCCCCATGCACACCTCGTATACGCCAGACCCCTCCTCCGCTCCTACGTCTGAGCCTTTTGCAGAACTCATTGGCTGTCTACTCTATCTCTCCTTGGGTACTCGCCCTGACATCTCCATGGCTGTTGCCCGCCTCAGTCGCCGCCTCAGTTGCCCAACTGAAATTGACTGGGTTGCTGCCAAACGCATACTCCGCTATCTCCGTGGTACCTTACCATACGGCATCACCTACTCTGCCTTGTCCCAGTCCCTTGTCTCTTTCAGCCACTTTGCCTATGCTGGACCCACTGCCACCGCTAGTAACCTTCAACGCCCACCGCTCCACAGCTTCTCCGATGCCGATTTTGGGGGCACTGCCTCTGATCGCCGCTCCACAACAGGCTTTGTTCAATTCTACGCCCCATTTCCTGGCGCAGTCACGTCCAGGCCACTGTTGCGCTTTCCACACTCGAAGCAGAATACATGGCCCTCTCCTCCACCACACAGGAAGTCCTCTGGCTCCGTCAACTTCTGTCTGACCTTGGTGTGCCTCAATCTGGTGGTCCAACCATAATCTACGAAGATAATCGCAGTGCCATTGCCGTTGCCAAGAACCAGAAGCTTTCCAATCAGGTTAAGCACATTGACATTCGCCATCACTTCATCCGTGAAAAGGTACAGCAGCACATCATCGACGTCCAGCATCTCCGCTCTCGGGAGATGGTCGCTGACATCCTCACAAAGCCCCTTCCAGCTGACTCCTTCACCTTGCTTCGTTCCCATCTCCTTCTTCCCTAAACGTCTTGATGGGTGGGAGTGTTGACTTTTAGACTTTAGACCTTTTTCTCTGCTCCTTTACTCTCACGTGTTTGTCCATTCTCTTCTTTCTCTTTTATGCTGATTTCCAAGTCACACACGGTGTGGGAGAATCTTCATCTCATTCTCGTGTGCAGTTCCCTCCAATTCTCAACAACTCTTTGGCGGCCGACTCAAATACAGAAACAGGGCTTCACTTTGTCCTCGATCTCACTCCAACATCACCTTTCTTGCACCCTGACTGATCATACCAGTGGAAGGCAGGCGATATCCACAAATCATGTGGAAAGGAGAAAAAAAAGCGATCCGATCTTTGCTGGCGGACTGCGCGCTGCGATCGTTCTCGTTCCCCCAAGATCGCCCAGACCACCCGACGCACGTTTACGGGATGGGCCAATGTCAGCCGGCGTTTGGGGCAAAACCTGTCGAGCGTCAGTCGTTTTAAGGTCTTCAAGCAAATGGCACATGGTGATGGGCCACGCCCCGAGCACAGAAGTGTGCTTTTGGCTTCCCTCCGTAAAACGAGTCTGACTCTTATTTTTTTAACATGTATATATATATATATAACTTCAAATCAGATTTGTGTGTCAGCTTGAGTAGTCCAGCCGAATAGCCCTGGAAGCAAGATATGTGTTCGCAAAGGGGTGAAGCGACGTAGGCACCGCCAGTTCATGTCTGGTTGTGCTCGCTCCTTTCCCTTCTACAAGTCAGGGAGAAACGACGCGGAGACACAAAATTTTGGCGGCTGCCTCCGCGACACCAAATAGTGACACTTGAGGGAACACGCACAATCTGACTTACAAATACAATAACTGATCCTCTTTATCATCCTTCTTGGTAATGTTTTTTTAAATTTTTTGCAAAACGCGCGATCACCAATAAATGGTCACCCCGAACGGTCAGACGGTTTTGGGTTGGAGGCTGGTGATATCCACAGACAAAAATACGGCGATCCTGATTTAGTAGATTTTGATTCATTGCATCGTTATTGCAGCCGCCGACGCACCTTCACAGGATGGAGATGGCAAATGATTTTGCGATTGGGCACATTTCATCGAGATTGCCATGCCAGCTGGGGTTCGGAGGCTAATTGTTTTGGTCTTGAAGGAGATGGCACATCGCTGATAGGCCACACCCGAGCAGAGATGTGCTTTCGGCGTTCAGCGGAACGAGTCTGGCTCCTCTTGCTACTTCAGTTATATGATACAGCAAAGTTCACTGTGTCTGACAGCCTGGGTAGTCCAGTTGTGTAGGTCAAGCAATGTGGACACTGCCAGTTAGAGTCTGGCGAGTTCACGCTTTTTTTTTACCTTTTACAAGCGTGTCCCAATTGCGCGCGACCCACAAAATTTTGGTGCAATTGGCAAAGTTAACACCAAACAATGATTGAGCGCACCACCAGACTTGCAAGATACAGTGACCGATCCTCCTTAAACATCTTCCTTGGTTATTTCCCCTTTTTCTTCCTCCGTGTTGCTTCAACAAAAATTTGATTTCTGCCAAATGAGCGCTCACTAAGGGGAGGGGCGGTTGGATTATGTTGAAAAATTGGACCTTCGAGTTACTTCCGTTGACGAGTAACACGGGTGGACCGGGTCAGTGAGGATTTATGAAGTGGTAGCACAAGATCCAAAGAACAACTTGGCGGACGTGTAAACGATGGAAGAAGAAAATAGAAGAAGCACAACCGGGAGGGCGGCCGAAGAAAGAAATCCCACAACAGCGAAAGTAGTGAAGTCAGTTACAAAAAAAAAAAAAAAAACAAGGAATAGAGGGTCACCAACGACAAAGGAACCAAAAAACCTACAGCACACAAACAGACAACAACAACAAACTCCTCCTTCAAAATGCAATCGTCGTCTCCGCCGACCTGCTCGACGGCAGCCTGCTCTTCTTCATAAACATGGCCGCAACAACCACCGCCCCCGCGAACGGCACCGTCATCCAAAACACCAGCTGCAGCGCCCTCACGTACCCGTGGATCACCGGCGGCCACTCGTCGTCCGGCAGCACCCTCCTCACAATCACCCCGGACTTGTACAAGCTCTCCACCGTCACCCCGTCCACCGTAAAATGCAGCGTCTCCACCCCGGCCTCTTTCAAGCTCTCCTGCACAAACACCGGCAGCTTGGCGTTGAACGCGACCGAGAAGGCCGCGAGGCCGAGCACCCCGCCGATTGTTTGCGAAAAGTTTGTGATGGCGGTCACCGCAGAGAGGAAGGCCGGGTCGACGGAGAACTGGGCGATGAGGAGCAGCATTTGGAAGGCGAGGCCGGAGCCGATCCCGGCGAGGAGGAAGAAGACGACTTGGTGGGAGAGAGGGGAGGTTTCGTTGAGGAGAGTGGTTAGGCCCGCGGAGAGGGCGAGGAGAGCGCCGCCGAGGGGCAGGAAGGGCCAGGCGTGGCCCGTGTTGCTGGAGATGATGCCGACGGCGACGCCGAAGATTACGAGGCCGAGGATGATCGGGAGGCTGCGGATGCCGGCGGAGGTTGCCGAGGCTGGTGACAAAAAAAAAAATAGTGCCAGTTAAGTGGCTTTGCAGAGAAAACAAAAAAAAAAGGCTGTTACTGTTCTCTACTCACCGTCGAGCACGACCTGGAACCACTGCGGCGCGTAAAACACCATCCCAAAGAACGTAGCACCAAAGAAAAACGCCGTGACCAGCGCGGCCGCGACGTGCCTCTGACCCACCAGCTTCGGCGGGATGATCGGGTTGACCGCGACCCAGCCCTCGACGTAGACAAAGGCGGCGAGCAGGATGCCACCGATTGGAAACAGCGCCTTGACGATGGGGGAGTCCCAGGGGTACTGGGTGCCGCCGCCTTCCAGCGGGATGAGGATGCAGAGGACGGCGGCGACGAGGAGGCCGGTGCCGAGCCAGTCGATGCGGGCGAGGGCGGACAGCCGGGTAGTAGTCGTTGTCCTTGGGGCGCCGGGGCGGTTGTCGACATGCAGGAAGAGGATGACGGTGATGATTGCGATGGCGCCGACGGGGAGGTTGATGTAAAAGACCCAGCGCCAGGATAGGTGGTCGACAAAGACGCCGCCGAGGAGGGGGCCTGTTTGGTTTTGTTGTTGTTGTTGCTTAAGTCAAGGTTGTGGGGCAGGAGAGTCTCTCTCTTTGAAATTATCGCAAGCTTACATACCAGCGACGGACGCGAGGCCGAACGCAGCACCAATGAGGCCTGACCATTTCGCCCTGTCCTGGATGGGCACGACGTCCGAGATGATGATCATGACCAGCGAAAAAATGCCGCCGCCGCCGATGCCCGCGACGGCGCGGGCGACGATGAGCATGATCATGCTGTTTGCTGCCCCGCACAGTGCGCTGCCGAGCTCAAAGACTACGATGGCGAATAAAAATGTCGGCTTGCGCCCGAAAATGTCCGAGACCTGGCCGTAGGAGGGGATGAAGGCAGTCGCGGTGAGCAGGTAGGCGGTCGCGACCCACGCGACCTGGTCTTGGGCCGAGTACTCGGTCGAGATGGCTTGGAGGGCGACTGAGACGATCGTCTTTTGGTTGGTTGGTTGGTTGGTTGGTCATAATGGAAGGTGGTTAGAGGAAACCGAAGAAGTGGGAAAATGAGTTTGGGTTCGTAGGTCTGAACAGAGCCTGGCAATACACAACGCACCTGGTCTAGTGCAGCGAGGAAGATTGCGACGTTGAGACCGAGGAAGAGGAGGCCGAATTGCCAGTTTGTCATGGAGGGCACGATGCGGCCCGGGATGGCGGCGGCACCGGTGGGCTCCTTTTCGTCTCCATCTGCTGGTGCCGCCGCCTGTGTGGTGGTGGTGGCGGCGGCTGGAAGGAAGGCGTCGTCGTGGTCGCGGAGAGTTTCGGTTGTCACGCTGAGGCGGACGGACGGGGGTTTTGGGGGGTCGTCTTGCATTATTGGGTGTCGGATGGGGCAATGGTATTTGGATTGAGTGGGGGCGGGGTAAGACTGGGAGTAGCAGTACGAAGAAGAGGCGGCGCTGGTTGTGTCTTTGCGGAAGGAAGTATTGGTACAGTAGGAGAGAGAAAGCAGCAGTGTCTTTTGTTGCTGGCGGAGAAGAAGCGAGTGCGAGAGGGGGCCGTTTCGTTTTATATTTGGCATCATCATGCTGCAAACTGCAAGCGGCTGAGGTAAACAAACAGTGGGGTGTCTCCCTCTCTCTGTCGCTCTCACTCTGTCTCTCTCTCTCTCTCTCTCTCTCTCTCTCTCTCTCTCTCTCTCTCTCTCTCTCTCTCTCTCCATCCCTGTCTCCCTTGCCGCGCGTTTTGCAGCGGCGGCGGATGTGAAGGACAAAACGACAAAACGCAAACCATTCATATAAAAATTGAGAAAAAATGCGGGACGGATAAGGTCGAGTGCGGCCCGCATCGCGTAACACCAGTGCAATTTTACATTGCAAAACTGTTTTGTTTTTTTCTCTTTTTCTTTTTCTATATTAGTCTCGATCATCCGCGATTGTAAAATCATAACACACCCCGCGATATCTACCTGTTGGGCCCAAGGAAAACGTAAACATCCGTCGATGCTCGCCCCCCTTCCACACACACACACACACACACACACACACACACACACACACACACACTCGCTCTCACTCTCACTCTCACTCTCTCACACACACAGAGTCGGACACAGACGGACTCGCAAAAACGGCTCAATTCGCACGTCCGTCTACCACTGAATCATCCCCGGGCCAATAAAAAGAAAAAAAAAGAAAAATAGGAGATAAAACGAGGAACAAAATGCTTGCTGGGAAGGGCCGAACACGCGCTGCTATTGCCGTCCTCGCCTCAAGCACAAATTCAAGACGATCCCTCCCCCGCTTGATAGTCACTAACCCCAACCCCTTCAGGCCAAAGGAACGAGTGATTCACGAGACTGGAATGCACAAGGTGTGCCCTCAGATGCCGGTCGCTTTCGTGACACCCAGCTCCCAACATCCACAGCTGTGTTGAGTCCAGTAAGACTTTGGCCCCACCACCGCGCTGGGATTGGAATCTTGACGAAGGCAAACCACGATCGGGCCCAAACCTGTCGAGCGTCAGTCAGTCACTTTGAGGACTTCGAGCAGATCGCGCACTGGAGGTGGACACCTCGGGCACAGAAGTGTGCTTTCGGCTGTCGTTAGGATGAGTCTGCCTCTTACTGCTTTGATTGATTTATATTATGCTCAAAAGTCAGCAGCAGCTATCAGCCTGGTCAGTCTAGTACTGTAGCCCTGGAGGCAGGGTATGTGTTCGCTAAGGGGTGAAGCGACGTGGACACCGGGGGCGTCTGTGTAACGCGATTTTTTTTATTCGGGCCAAACTTATCCGGACAGCAAACCGACCAAATACCTCAAACACAGCCCCTCATCGCGCCGAGAATCGCGATCCTCACCCGCGTCGTTATGGAGGCGTTATCAGGAAGAGCTGCCCAGTGCTTTCGCGGTTTGCGCGGTTGGTAGGCTGGGCCGCGACCAAGCGCCCACCCCACATGAATTCTCAAACTCCACGAAGATCCGGCACTGCCACCGCAAAAGGTGAAGACTGAGAGTGTGACAGTATTCACCGTGATCGTCGGCCCCAGTCGTCTGTCCCTTTCGTAGACTCTGCAGCCAGAATCGCACAGATGTGTTAGGGCGGCCAATCTGCTGCGACGGGATCGGGCATCCTGAATATCGCAAAACCACGCTTCGTTCCGTTTTCCCTTTTTTTTTTTTTTTTTTTTTTTTTGCGATCGATTCCATAACACTCCACTCAACGCGGTAGAATGGGAAATGCGGGAGTTACGGACTCTTTGCTTGTGCCGCGGGCATACTCTTGTATCCATCAAGTGTCAAAATTTGCTCGTTCGTGATCCAAGTCTGGCCAGCACTCGGCCCGACGGGCCTGTTCGACGCCGTTACAAACTGGCTGTTCGGCGGTCAAGAAAAAATGGCTGAGACAAAAATAGATCGAGCACCCCAGAACCACCGACAACGTCTGTATCCGCGTTAGAAGGCGGCGAACCAAGCGGGCAGAGAGGACGGCACAAGGGTGGATTCAGCGTGGAAGTTTGGTGGAGTTTGGATTGGAGGGTGGGTGGATGGGTGTGTGCAAGGGCTGCCAGTGGGGAGGCACCACTTATTTCATTTCTTGGCCCCACCCCAACCAACGAACGACAGTGAAGTGTATCCGAACAAGTTTCGCGCAAAAATGGATAAATACAGCACGAAACAAAGAGCGGACACAAAGGAAGGGAAGAGGTAGAAAAATGGACACGATGATGGCGGTAAGCAGCAGCAGCAGCAGCCGCAGCACCAACAACACCTTCGAATCGGAGTCGGCGGCACAGCGGCCGGCGCAGCTGCCGGCACAGTCACTCACTGCCACTGCCATCACTGCATCCGCCACTGCCACCACCACCACCACCACCACCGTCCGCTTCTTCACTCCGGAGAACACAGCCCATCTCCACGAGCGCGGCTACGTCGTCGTCCCGGGCGTCGTCGCCGACCCCGCCTTCTGCCGATCCCTCCGCGACGCCCTCTTCGCCCAATCCTCGCACCCAGATCCCACCCTGAAACCCACCGCCCCAACCACCCCCTCCCACGGCATCGACCGCCTCTGGCCCCACACCCAGGCCCTCTGGGACGCCCGCCAGCACCCCGACGTCGCCGCCTGCTTCGCCGAGTACTGGCGCTGCGATCCCGCCGACCTCGTCGTCTCCTTTGATGGATCCAACACCTTCCGCGCTGAAGAGTACGAGGGCGCAGAGTCGATCTTCTGGGCGCACACGGACCAAGGGAGGCCTGACCGTGGCAAGGAACCACTCGACGGAAGGTGCCTGCAGGGGTTCCTGAACCTTGAGGACTGCGATGGGGACAACGACGGCGGACTCGTCGTCTGGAGCGGCGGACACAGGGCGTGGGAGGGATACTACCGCGCGCATGACAGGGAGACGGGGAGAGGGAACTTTTATAGGTACCCCAGGGAGTATATCCATGAGATCCAGATCGACGGGAGACAGTACCTGGACGACGCGGACCCGGCAAAGACGGCGGATCGGCCGTTCCCGATGCCGCGTGTTCGCGTAAGGGCGAAAGCCGGAGATATGGTAAGAGGGGCACGAGACTGAAGCGAGAGCAACATTTTACGTCTTATCTGTTCTCCCCACCAAAAAATAGGTCTTCTGGTACAGCAAAACACCCCACCAAAACGACCCCCCGGCTTCCCGAAACCCCGCCGCCCCCGCCGCCCGCGACCGCGCAGCCATCTACGTTTGCATGTGTCCCCGCAGCTTCCTCACCGCCGAGGACGCGACCAAACGCGCGACGGCGTTTGCAGAGAACCGCATGACCTCGCACTGGCCCGCCGGCGGGCAGGTCAAGCTGTTTCCTTCGTTTAGGGAGAGCAAGAAGGTGAAGGACGGGGAGCTGGAAAAGACGGTGGAGGGAATTGGGCGCCATGATGCGCCGCCGGTGCGGCTGTCCGTGTTGGGAAGGAGGCTTTTGGGATTTGAGCTGTCGGAAGGAGGGGTGGTTTGAGCCGGAGATTGGCGTTGATGCTGTGCCGGTCGTTTTATTTTCGCCTTCCGTTTCGTGTTATGCCTGCTTCTTCTCATTCACACCCTCAGAACGGCAGCAAATATTCACACTTGTTCACATCACCCTCTTCGTCTTTTAGTTTTTTGTTTCCCCCCGTTACCCTTTCTTTCTATCCAACGGTCTTATACATCAGTGTCCTCATCAATGCGCTGAGAGTTCTTGACCCACAGCACACCAAATGTCTTTGCCCAAACTGAAGAATAAAATGAGCGGATGATTCGACTGGCACAGCCGACACAGAGCTGCGCTCCTCGTCTCCAATGAAAAAATAAGATATGCATATCGTTGCGCTTGAAAAAAAAATAGGAATCATCCCCATCCTCGCACATCAAGGGTTAGGGCGCCGGCGGCTCTAACGCTGCCGCTGCCTCTGCGCCTTCTGGGCCGCTCGCCCCTTTTGCGCGTCCGCCTTCCCCTTGCCCGCCTTGCCCTTGTCCCCCCCAGCCTTCACCACCGTCCCGCCCTTTCTCGCCGACGTCGCTGCCGTCTTCTTGTTTCCCGCCGCCGCCGTCGCCGCTCCCGGACGAACCGCACACGCGCCGGCGCCGGCCGCCCGCCGGTACACCCCCCGCTCCGCGCCCGACCGGAACTCGAAGCCGTGCGACTTGCAGTGCCTCTCCACCCGCTTCGCCTCCTTGTCGCGGTCCTCCGCAATGTACTCGGCGGACAGCTCGCTGTTTCGTTTTGCTGGTGGAAAGGGTGGAATTGGGGGGAATGGTTGTTGAGAAGTAGAGGCGGAGGAAAAGGTAGAGAGTTTTTGAACCTGTTCCCCAGTCGATGAGCCTGAACTCTGGTATGCCCTAAATATTCGTGCGTGTGTGTGCGTGTGTGTGTGTGTGTGTGTGTGTTTCAGTTCTTCAGCGACAAGACGTTTCTTTCAACTCACCTCCGGCGACTTCTTGCTCGTGTCCACGCGCACATTGTCCCTGTGCCCGTCCTGGTGCAACCACCCGATCTTCTCCTGCTGCGCCTCCAGCTGCCGGCTGATCTCGCCGCTCTTGGGCACCCACCCGCCCGGGCTCTTTTTCTTGTCCTGGAGGTAGCTGTCCAGGCTCTGCGTCCCGACTTTGCGCTGCACCATCGACTTGCCTTCGTGCGAGATGTATTGGCCGGCTGTCGTGCGGGGAGAGAGAGAGGGGGGGGTGTGCGTGGTGGTGTGAATTGACAATAGGAGCGAATGGCGCGCGGAAGGCGGGGTTTCACCTGCTTTGGTCGCGTCGATCTCGTCCTTCGAAAAGCTGCGGTAGTCGAACAAGTTCTTAACGACCACGGGCTTGCCCTGGCTGTCCGTTGCGTCGAACACCCTGCCGGCGGCACCGACGCCGATGCGATTATGGACCTTGGGGATGTGTGTGTGTGTGTGTGTGTGTGTGTGAGAGGGGGGTGCGTGTGCGTGAATGAATATTTGTGTGTGTGCACGAGACCGGACGTTTTAGTGAAGCGCGCGCCCAAAACCTGCACCAAGTGTAAAACCGAGAGGCTCGAAAGAGGGAGGGGGGAACACGAAACAGGAACCGCAAGAATCAAAAATCGCACCGTTACGGTCTCGCCGCCGATCGTGCGGACCTCGTCGGCGGCAGCGGACGGGGTCGGGCAAAGCGCGAGGGCGAGTGCGAGGGCGAGGCTGAGCGTGAGGGCGACGGCAACACGGAGGGAGACGGCAGCGCCGGCGGTGGGCGGAGCCGCGGTGGTTATGGCGAGCGTCCGTCTGCTTTTGCTGCTGCTGACGCTGCTGATGCTGCTGCTGCTGCTCCTCCTCGTGCTCATCGTCGCCATGAGGGAGTGGGGCGGGCTACGCGGGTGGCAGTTGGGTGGGGGCTGCGTGCGGTCTGCCTGCGTGTGAGTGTGTGATCGAGGCGGGAAGCTATTTCCTTATGAACGTCGGACCCGCCCTGTCATAGTTCTGGGAGTGTGTCTTTTCCGGCTAGCCTCGGATTCTCGGTCCGCTGCATGCGGAACCCAACGAAGAGTGTCACCGCCCTCTCGGTCTCTCTGTCTCTCTTTTTGTGACTGCGTCTGTTCCGGGCAGACCTGGAGAAGGCATGCAAATCCTGCGAACAAGCTTGTTCTTCGCGTGGCGCACTGGCTCAGCCCGCGAAACTGCCCGACTGCGACGGCGACAGCGGCTAGTGTGATGATGATGCTGTCGCTTGAAGCAGGGCGAAGGCAGGTTCGACTGCGAGCGCGGCGGCGAGGGCAGCGACGTGCGGGCATTGACAATCGGGAATGGAAGCACGGTGGAGAACAAAACGAGAGAAAAAAAGCGGAAGCGGATGAGACGCCGGCATTGAAGTGCGGGCACGCTGGGCCAAAACCCCTGACAAAGCTGGGAAAAAAATGGCGAGCACCTCAGCCCGCATCCGGGCGGCGATCTTCGACCTTCCGCCCGTTGTTCAGCCCTTGAGACGTGCGACTGTGATTGGCCCAAAAGACCCTCGACTTCTTTTTGTCAAATGACATTTTGTCATTTTTTTCAGACAAATGTCAGATATTCGAATATCTGACTTTGCCTGAAAAAATCCCTGGCCCGGATGAAGTCGGCCGCCGGATCCACAAAAGGGGATACATGCAGACTTTCAAGCGAGGGAAAGAATGTGAAGAGAAGAAGTATTGATTTTTCAGCCGCGCGGAGACCGTTGTGACGAAATGGGCAATACGAGAGGACAACGCCATCGTGTGAGCCCCAAGAACGAGTCATACCGGAAGGTTTGCGTGAAGAACCAATGGAGTATTCGACGAAAATGAGCATTGAACATTCGACCCGATCGGATCTCAGTGATCGCAACCTCTGCCCGTGAACTGGATGCATCCGCGTTGGAGGTAGACGTGTATCAACAGAAGAGGCCAGTCTGGCGAGGTTGGAGAGGCAGCGAGCGCACAATTGAAAATAAAGGAAGAAGGAAAGCTGTACGTGTTGGCATGCCACTTGGCCACTTGGCTCGGGTCAAGTAGAGCAGCAAAAAGTCCATGATACGCAGCGCATACCCGATTTCATATCGAAGCAAAGGCCGGATTCAAACTACTCGGTGTCAACGTCGCCGTCAGCAGCACTGGGACAAGGCTCGCAACAAAATTAGGCACCCGGGGGGCTAAGATTGGAAGGCTTGGCCAGCGCCACCGACATTTTCAAGGTGATCCAGTCCGGGGGCGGTGCAATAGCTCGGCATTCGGCTCCGCCGGGCGCTGCTGGGGAACCTCTTGCGCTGGACGGCGCGCAAGTTTTCGTCTGCTGGGTTGTCTGCTGGGTCGTCTTGGCTCCCCAGGATCACTGGGCAGGAATCCGCCCCTGAAGGAATTGTGGATGTGGCCGTAGCGCGCAGCCGTCCAGTCGAGGACGATTTCCTCCCCATCGTCCGTAATCAGACGGACACAGACGTGGCGGTGTTATCTGTGGGATTTGCAACGAATCGCCGGGCGTGGTTGGGGCCCGTGCCCACCACCGGCTGCTTTGGCCGCACGTTGAGACGCGGAAAAACCGGCTTCGTCACGACCACGGGCATTGGCGTCGGGGGGACACAATCAAAGACTGAGCTGTCATTATTGTGGAGTTTATTTCACAACTCGTTGTAAAGTGCTTAATATGCTTCCGCTGCCGCCCTCGGCTCCACATGCACCTTGAAACGATGCCTCCACCATTCTCCATCAAACGCGCTTTAAAACAGACAAAGGCCTCCTGGCTGGTTATGAAATCGACCGCAGAGCAGTTCACCTCCAGGCAGCTGTCCCTCCACCACTGCAAAATGCGAAGCTTACGCAGCTGGGCTGCTGTAACAATCGCCTCGCTTGTAAACTCCAGTTCGAATCCGCTGTCCTTGCACCATTGCACGGATCGTATCTGGCCGTGCGAGCTGGAGAGATCCATCGCGCTCTCATCGTACATGAATTCGAGCCCGGCGTTCTTCCATCAGTGCGACCGCCGGCAGCTGCCGGCTGGACTCGCTGATGGGAAGATGACGAGGACGAGGTCAAAGAGGAGGAGGGAATTTGGACGTTGGATTCTTCCATACATTCCTCGCTGTCCCTGTGCCACGGCAATTGGTCATGCGGCATTATCCATCTTTCTCGCTGAACTTGCACCGCTCGCTCGCTTTCACATGGACGGCTAGGCGCCTCAACGATGCCGTCTCTGCCACCTTTTTCATTTCAAATCGGGCCTTCCTTCTTGCCTTCCGGTCCCCAACCCCAGGCATTTCCCCGATCTGTCACTTGTCAACGGAAACTTGCCCAAAACTTTGATTTTTTTTTTAGACATAAACACACCACCTTCCTTCCCTCATCCCTCCCCGACTTTCCCCCCTCGGTCCATCGGCTGTCTCACACCTCCCCAAACGCGTAAAACCAATTCAAGTAGCTCCGGTGCTGCCGGCACTCGTCGCCCACCTGCACCACCATCGCGTCGTACTCGGCCGCCGCGGCGGTCGCGTCGAGGGACGACGTCGCGGAGCGGTACCCGACGTAGAACGGCTTGAGAGCGTTGTACGCCGCGAGGAGGTACCGATGGCAGATGCCGCCGAAGGGACCGCCCCAGTTGATCTGTTTTGTGAGGGAAACGGGTTAGGGTTTGTTTGCGTTGAGGAATGCGCAGCACCGCGCGCCACGCCCGCGCACGCATCGCACCCATTGCACGCATCGCATTCACACACACACACACACACTCAAAAAACTGCACACCCCCTTACCGGCGACGACCGCATCCCCTCCTCGACCTCCTCCACGCCGGCGTCCATCAGCTTCACGTCCAGCTTCAAGCTCCCGCGCACGTCGATGCCCGCGGCCGTCATCCCCGCCATGACTGGGTTGTGTGCGTGTGTGTGTGTGTGTGTGTGTGTGTGTGTGTGTTTGGGCGTGTCATTACCTCCATATTTTTTCAAACAAACACAAAGGGAGGGAACAACACTCACTCCCGTCCGACAGCGCGAGCGCAACCGGCCCCGGCCGCTGCATGATCAGGTACGGCTCGTACAGCAGCACGAACCCGCCGCGTTTGGCGACCCGCACGTATTCGCGCAGCACGTACGGCTCGCGGGCGGAGGCGACGCCGACGAGGACCGAGCGCGAGTGGATGAGGTCGAAGTGGTGGGCGGGGACTGGGGGAAGTGTATGCGTCAAAAGGTAGAAGAATCTAGAAGAAGGAGGATTATTTTTTGAATACGTACAGGGGAGGCCGTCGAAGGGCGTGCCTTGGAGGATGGTGAGGTTGGGGGGCAGGGCGTGCGGGGTTGCTGGTGTTCGTGTTGTTCTTGTTGCTGATGATGCGGGTGCGGGTGCGGGTGCGGGTGATTGTGGTGTTGGAGAGGACGGTGAGGACGACGACGACGACGAAGATGGGGGCGGTGGCTCGAGAGGGCGGGATTCCTGTTTGTGGGGGGGTTGAGACAAAATGGAGGGAGACAAAAAGACGGGGTGGTGGGAGACAGAACAAGAACTCCTCCGGACATTTCCTTCCTTTGGAGGCGGCGAGGTAAAAGACAGAAAAACTCTGCCGGGGAGCTCACGCGATCGCACGGAGACAGAAAGCGCGGAAGCCGACCAATCATACACACACACACTCTCACACACACACACACACACTCTCTCTTCCCCAACACTCACTCCCTCTCCCTGACCCTTTCTCACCATGCACACGACCTCGACGCTCGGGTACGTCTCGGCCATCTCGATCGCCCACGCCCTTGTCCCGCAAAACGCATCCAGCACACGGATCGTCGCCGAGCCACCACCGCCGCCGCCTCCGCCCGTCCGGAACAGCCCGCTCTGCGGCGTATGGAACAGCTTGCCGTCGAACGCCGCGAGGTACATTTCGTGCAGGACGTCCGCGCCGGAGGGTGCCTGGGTTTGGTGGCAGTGGGTGGTGGTGACGACGCGACGTTCCGCGCGTGTAAGAGAAAATGGGGTGCTAGGACATGAAGGAAACAGGAACAACGACGCACCGACTGGTAAAACTTTTCGCGCATCCCCAGGATCATGGGTGGGTCGCCGTCCATCGCGGCCGCGGAGGTGCTTGACGACAGCGAGGGCGACGGCAGCGGCGCGTCTGGGTCTGTGTTGGTGGTGGTGTTGAGAGGCGGGGGCGGATGTGCGGCGAACGACGGGGAGGAGGAAGAGAGGGAGGAGGAGGACGACGACGATGACGCCGACGATGGGGTGGTGCCGTGCTGAAGCTGGTGCTGCTGGTGCTTCTGGTCGTCGTAGTGGTAGTCGTCGTTGTCGTCGAGGTGGGGCTGATGAGGATGGTGAAGACTGCTGCTGCTGTGGAGCGCGGCGATGGCGGATGATGCCATTCGCTTGTTTGAGTAATAGTGGATTCGTTTCTGGTGGTGGTCAGTCGAAGCGCACACTGCCTTTTCGGCAATCGGTTGGAGAAAAAAAAGAGAACAAAGGCAAAAAAAAAAAAAAAAACTGAGAGAGAGAGCGAGAGAGAGAGAGAGAGAGAGAGAGAGAGAGAGAGAGAGAGAGAGAGAGAGAGAGAGAGAGAGAGAGAGAGAGAGAGAGAGAGAGAGAGAGAGAGAGAGAGAGAGAGAGAGAGAGAGAGGAGAGAGAGAGAGAGAGAGAGAGAGAGAGAAAAAATAAATTTTTTTTCTCTCCATGCCTGTCTGTCTCTGTTCTCTTTCTGCTTATCTGGATGAATTGGCCCCAGACAAGAAAAATAATTTTGTATTTTCCTTTTAGTCCGTGTCTTTCCCTCCCTCCCCATCCATCCGACGAGCATCGCTGATCCGCTCTCCCCGGTCACGCGAGCTCGGTGAGGGGAAAGGCAAAACAGTCGGCCCGCGGGGTACTATGTGTTGCGACACGCCAAGAAAGAAATAGTGGGGTCCGCGGTTGACGCGACGCGCATTTTCCGTTGTTACGATTTTGTACCTTGCTTGGTGCCCGGTTATCCGCTGCCGTCAAAGTTGAATGGAAGCGAGGGGGACGGAGGGGGCAGAGAGAGAGAGAGGTCTCCTGTGTGTGTGTGTGTGTGTGTGTGTGTGCAACTGAGAGCGGTACACAAACCGCGTTCCGTCCGGTTCCGCGATGGGATCCGACCTGAGCCCCGTCACCAGTACCAGGGTCCAAACAAAGGACGGCACACTATTGGTTCTTTTTCGGCCCTCATTGGCGTCCTTGGAACAGATAGACGAATCGGAGCCCCGTTAATCCAAGTCTTCCTAACACTGTCTGATAAACAGGAAACTCCGCTTCTTGATGGATTTTTTTTTTTTTTGGTGAGTGAATGACGAATATGTCTTACTAATTTCATATACCTTGAGATTTTGAGGCAGCAAAAAAAAAGTTTGGTGGAGGGCAAAAAAAACTTTTCACTATTGGAGACAGACCACCCCGAAATGGAGACCGACCACCCCCCCAATCGAAAACTTTTTTTTGCTCCCCCCGAAACATTTTCAAGGCTGCTTTAGTCCGTTTTCTCGGACCCAGAGAGAACGGACCGGACAAAGAACCAAAACCCATCCGTATTTAAAGAGCCCGCCTGCTCCGCCCTCTCCCATCCCCAAAAAAAGAGAAAAAACAAACATCCAACCCGCTCTCCCTTCGCTCGCCAGCTTCCCCCCCCCTCCTGCACGTATCCTTCGTCGCTCAAGTCTCGTCCCGACCCGCCCCCCAACCCCCCCTTCACTCCCTCCCCCTCGCCTTACTCCCTCCTCTGTTCTCGATCCTCTCCGATCCTTCGACTATTTGAATCGCTCACTGCAAATATCACGTCATGTCGACAGCTGGATACCGCGCGACAGACAAAACGGACGGCGCGGTGCCCAGTGATCGCCGTAACGTCACGACCTCCAACCCCCCTTCCCTCCCCCCTCCCGCCCTTGCGATGCCCAATCATCGCTCCACCAGATAATTTTACAATCTCTCACGCCCACTCGCTGTCAGAGGCGCCATTTCGCTCCTGCCTGTCACCTCTCCTTCACTTTTACCTTCAATACATGGCTGCAATGCGGCACGTACTGTCCTCGATACATCGCGAGGGATGCCCAAACTGTAAATGACCGCTCGCTTCGAATTCGGTGCCGGTCTTCGCCCAAGCCCTCCTCTCTCTATTATCCTGCCATTTCTCGAGTTCCACCCATCATCCCACAACCTCTACTCCCCCCGCCGTTTTCCCCAGCTACCAACCCCCTGAAGACTGCCGACTGGCTTTGTCGTAAAAGGGCGTCTACTCTTATCTCCTTTCTCATTCCGAACTGATCCACGTCTAACAAAGTGCCCTCATTCTCCACACTCCCAACTCGCGCCTCCCCTGTCCACGGCCTGCGTACACCTCCTCCTTCCCCACAGCGCCCCATCGCGCCAAGGGAAGACATCAAGAAAAGCCTCCAGGTGGCCCCGTGCGGCAGCAGTGGCCGCTCCGACCCGGTTCTTCCGCGCCTCGATGCATCGGTTGATGTCAAACCGCTCGGCGGCCTCGAACGGCGACAGCAATTGCGCGACCGCGCTTGCGCCGTCATCAAGCTCACTTTAGGCATTCTCCCTGGTCCTGTCTTTTGGAAGGGCGGGCTGAACGAGGCCTCGTTTGGAGCTATCTTTACCATGGCTGTCGTGGCGCTCTTGGCTCCCGACGAACAGGTCTACTCGGAAATTAAGGTCGGTGGCAAGTACGCCGACCTGGCGATTGTGGGCAACGACGGCGGCGTGCTAGTCATTGAATTCAAGTACATACAAACTCCCTACATTGCGGACGTGGCTTGCGCATTAGTTGACGGACGCGAGGAAGTAGGCGTTTTAAACTTGGAGAAGCTGGAATCGGAGGTCGGCCGATTCAGAAACATGGACCCACGCTCGTTGATATCTCAGTCTTGGACTCTCATTACGAAAACCAAGGAAACAATGGGGGAGACTCTCATTAAGAAAACTGAGAAATCCACGGAGAAGGAAATAGCTACGAAGATTGACGAAACTTTCAAGGAAGCGATTTATCAGGTGCGCAAATATGCCTCCCTTCTAAGCAACGGCGACGACCAGTCGCTCCCTTTTCAGTTTGATCGTAGAAAGGTGAATTGCGCGGTGGTCTTTGGCGTCTCCAGCAACCTTTTCAAGTCGGGCGTAATGAAGGAGCCTCTAAAAATTGACGCTGCCGGATTCTCTGCCCTACCCGTCGCCCGCCCCATGCCCCCCGTGCCGCTCCGCGGCCGCGATCGATTCCGGGAGCTGCGACTCCTCTGCTACGTCCACTGCAAACGAACCCTCGCCCGGCTCCGCAGCACAAACTTCTGGCGCAACGGCCTGAACCGCGCCGGTTTTCAAGGGATGATCGCAACCGCGCTTCACATGAACACGCGCAACGACGAGCACGTACTGTCCGTCCGTCGGTTGGCCAGAAGGGACCCCGTATTCGATATGGCCGTGAGAACCAGCGACGGAGACGTGCTTATCGTCGCGTCGCGGTACTTTGGCTTGCACGATATACCAAACCAGAACCTCGTGTCGCTCGAGAACGACCCCTACCGCGTCCACGACTTCAGAATGGCCCTCGACGAGGCTGCGGAACGTATTCGTCAGATGGATGATGACGATTTGGAGCAAACCGAGCTTTCCGGGCTAGTTGAGTACGACTGCACGGTCAATTGGCACCTGCTTAGACCTCCTTTCGACGTGAGACACGACCGCCTGTTCGGTGCGTTGCTCGTCGGCGTGGCATCGAACATCCTTCACCGCGAGCTTTGGGTCAAGTCGGATTGACAGCATTGCTCTCTCTGATATTGATCATCCATTTTATTCACCCTTACCCCGCACGTCGATATCTGGTCCTTGTTTGTGGCTTCGTCGTCCTCCCCTTACCCTTTTCAGTGCCGGAGGCGCACGGAGGTTTACCTGCTTTCGTCCGCGCGGTATTTTCATTTCAGACTCCCCATATCAATACCTCCTTTCCCTCCGCATCCATCCTGCTACTCTTTTCAACGCTCACACTGCTATTGGTGCGAGAATCACATTCTATGCGTTTCCTCCCGCTTTACCTGCTCCCCCTCGACGCTCTATGAATTAGACTCTCGCCATATCAATACCCTTGCGACGGTCCACTGGGTTCTTCTCTTCTGTGGCTCTTCTGGAAGAAGCCTGTTTGTCCCTTTCTTGTCCATTGATTGAAAGGAATAACACCACGCCCCGTGGATCCTATCGCAAATCATCGCCCGTTTGATTACCAGCGCTTTCGCGATTGTAATGATACCACTTGCGACCCCGACATCCCTTGGTGAGTTAGGCAGATAGCAGGGCGCGGAAATGGAACAAAACAAGTGGAGAAGGCAGTTGGTGGCCTGTCATCTTATAATATAGTTATCAAGCTCATGTTGCGGGTAGCCCTACCAATTACGAAACCCCAACGCCCGCCTCCCCCACCTCCGTGTATGTCTTAAGCAAAACCAAAAAAGTGAAAAGAAACCGAGCAAGCGTGCGAAAAGCCGCCGATGCAGGAAGCACAATCTCCCTTTTTACATACTCCGCCTCGCCCCTCTCCCCTCACGCCAATCCATAATATTACAACACCAAAGCCCCCGCTTCAAACAACACCTCCTGCCACCCCATCAGAGTCCGTTCCCGCTCCGCCAGCGTCCATGCGGGCCCCGTCTCTCGCACGTTCTTGCTCCCGCCGTCCGACCACCCCGACTCGGCGCTCAGCTTGGCACGCAGCGCCTCGAACGAGTCAAAGTAGTATATGTACGGCGAAATGTCGGAGTGGTAGAAATCGATGAGACGAGAGTAGTCGGCGAGGTCGAGGGGTTCCACGTCGGGCCAGCAGAGGGTATATTCTTGGGTGCCGTTCTGGGAGGATGAGAGAAGGGCCGTTTGAAAAGAAAGGGGTTCGGAAAAGGGAAAAAAAGGGGGGGAAGAGAAGTTTCGAGGATATTGGCATGACGAAAGACATCGCTCGCAAACAACCAGCAAGGCATACCAAATTGAGTTCGCGCCAAAGACCCGGCGACGGAACCATCATGACGACGCCCGCCGCCAGGTTCTCGTACAGCTTCATCGTCGACACCTGGTACGGCGAGTCGATGTACGCCTTGTACTTTGCCAGGGTGCGCGGCCCGCCGTAGTGGTAGTCCAGCGAGTGGACCGGGATGTTGAACTGCGTGAAGAGCTCGTCGAGGTTGGGCCAGACGCCCCGAAACGCGGCGACGGTCGAGTCGACGGTGTCCTGGAAAATTAGGATTGAGTTTTTGGTTATACCGGGAAAAAAGAAAAGAAAAAGAAAAAAAACAATTACCAGCGCCGCTACATCGCTAACCCCACCCGGCCTCAGCACTCGCCACCTCCGAAACCGCACGCCGCTCCGAAACGCGTAGTACACCTCAAACGGGTTGTTTGCGACGACGTGCAGCCGCCTCTCGTCCCGCTCGTACAGTTCGCGGAACATGGACAGGTACTCCTCGTAGTCGTCCCCGTCCTCGACCAACGCGTCGAACCGCACCGTGATTTCGAGAATGATGTGCGTCGACGAGCAGGCGGGTGTTTGCTGGTGGAGGTCTTGCAGGAGCGGGCGGGCGTCGGGGATCGTGTCGCCGACGATGATGATGTCGTATTGCGCGCACAAGGACCCTGTAAACCCTTTTTAAAAGAATGAAATTAAACATGACGGCTCTGTCAGCGTGTGCGGGATGTCTGGTTGGAGTACTAGTCGTCTAAATGAACCCCCCCTTACCGCTTTCGCGCAGGGCGTCCGCGTCGGCCTTTGACATGCCGTACTCTATCTCAAGATCAAACGGGTTGATCTGCGTCACGCTCAGCCCGAACTGCGTCATTATCCAGTTCATGTTGTTCTGCGTCCCGCCGTGGCGGTTGAGGTACGCGATCCGCGCTGCTCCTGGCTTGGGTCGGAGCTGGCTGCGTTGGAGCGCAGTCAGAGTCGAGGGTGGCGCTTCGTCTTCGAGGTACAGGTAGTTTGGGTGCGGTGTGGGCGTGGGGGACTTTGGAAATCGCCGTCAGCCAAGTTTTTTTTTTTTTTTTTTTTTTTGTTTTGGAATGGGAAACATAATCGCGAGGGGTGAGTGTTGGCGTGCATTACAGCGGCCCAACAACTGGTTACCGTAGTCGAAGTGGTCACGGATGTCTTTCTTGGTACGCGGAGCGTGGTGGAGGAAGTTCCTTTCGACTCACTTGTCGATGGAAGCATGGAAATTTGGCCCATCGGCTTCGTGGACGGTTCAACAGCAACCGCGGCTGCTACCGGTTGCTCGACTTCGAGGAGGTGGTGGCTGCGTACGCGATCGCGGTTGGCCTGCCTGAACGTGGCGACGCCCGTCCTCCCGCGGAAGCTACCCTCCAGAGCTGTCGCTGCCGCCGTCCGTGGCCGCACGGTGACGACGGCCAGCATGGAGCCGATGGCGACGCCAGCGGCGATGCAGAAAACGACGGCGAGCACCAGACTGAAGCGGCCGCGGAAGAGGAGGAGGAGGTTGGGGACGAGGAGGAAGGACGGGAACGGGAACATGAACGGGAACGTCGATGACGGCGACGGCGACTTTGACGGCTGCCGACGCGGGAGGGCGGCAAGAAGTCGACGAGGGTGAAACGCCATCCCGGTTTCAACAAGCAAGTTCGGTATTGTAGAAAAATCTGTCCGTCTGTCTGTCTGTCTGTCTGTCTGTCCGTCTGTCTGCATGGTTGCTTGCTTGCTTCATTTCACACGAAACAGAATGTATTTATGTTTGCCGACCGCGGAAAACGGCGATTGAATGAGTCCCGAGACTCCGTCACGCCGCCGCAAATTGCGAATATCAAGAAAATTGGAGGAAACAAATTGGGTGTGTTTGTTTGCACCAACAATCAACAAACAAAATATACTTTCTCAAGCGGATTGTTGTTGAACGTGGGTGGAGTCTTTTCTTTTTTTCTTTTCTTTCTTTTTTTCCGTCATTTGCTTCCGACTTTGTTTCGCACGTGCTGCGCCTTTATCTGTTTCCATAAATGGGAGGAGGGTGAGTGACGACGCGTTCGATACACGCGGCCCCTTTGCGGATCGCACCCCCCTCGCGGCCGCGTTTTGGCGGGACTCCCTCCCATCTGCGGCTTTCAGTGTGCTCATCATCAGTGATCACGGCCTCGGTTTGGTTTACAAATGTGAATTTCCATTTCCAAAAAGAAAAACAACTGTTTGTCTGGAAGGAGATGAATGGTCGTGAGCAACCTTCCACCAGTCCTTGATCGTTCATGTTTGCGATTCACATCTCACCACGTGAATCAACCCTTGCAGGTTTCGGACGAGACGATCGCGAACGACGTTTTGGGTCAATGTTTTCAAAATTGGTCTGCCAACAGAGGGCTTGCACAATAAACCAAACCAGTCGCTGGAAAAGACTGTAAGTGCTACCACTAATTTAGGGCGGCCCGTCGACGGGGCAAATCGATATTCCGCAGCTTATAACATCGCATCCATCATATCGCGATAATCCTTACACGATAGCGATCTGGAAAACGGGCCATAGCCGATGGGTCCCGACGGTGATAGCACTGATTTTCCGAGATTTATTGGTATCACGGCAATATTTCTAATAATTGTCGACTATGTGTCGGGCGGAGTTAAACCCGCGACCCTCCTCCGCGACAAGCGCTTCCGCGTTATCCCAATCCTCCTGACGTTCCCTGAGGATCTCCTCCCTGCTCACAATTTCCGCGGTGTTGCCATTTCCCATTTGCCTCCGCTCACCACCCTCTCTGCTGTCCACTGGACACTCTCCGCAGGCCTCGGCCCACCTTAATCTCTTCTTTTCTCTTTCCTTGGTTGTTGTTGCCTCTCTTCTTGTTGTTTGTTTCCTGGTAGCGTTAACGGCTAGGGTGGCCTGTGCGTGGAGACACGCTTGGTTCTGTCAAGGTTCTTGGCTCCCTGCCATACCTGCGTGGCATTTCACTCCTCCCGTCACGCAGCTTCTGGCTGCGTGGAATAATATAAAAAAAAAAAAAAGGAGTTAAACCCGCCACCCGATACCGATACGACACGAGAAGGGCCTGAATGTCGCCGTATTCTATCGATTTGGGGCTTAGACGGGGCTGTAGAAGGTTGATTGATGCCGAGTAGAAGGTGCACCGTCCGCCCCCATGGGATGGACAGCTCAGTGGAAAATTTTTTTTAAATATTAATATTGGCCGATATTCACCCTTCCCCGACGTATCTATTGACGCGGTTGAGCTCCAAATTGCAAAACGGGCTAGCCAGTAGAGCGTCCGCGCGTAAAAGAGAGGACTGTTTCAACATCTTGTCGCTTTGAACGGGGACCTCCACTCTACAAGACAGCCCACACCGCCGCTCGGTTCTAACCCTGCCGCCCTTGCGGCACGGCGGCGGTGGTCCACAGCCCACTCTGCACAGTCCCCCACTCAACTGCTGATTGCGCACTCGAGCCACCACTCCGGCTATCGCCGCCTTTTGTCAACGGCCTCGGGCTCAGTACCTTTATCCAACGCAGTTCGTTATGTTCGCGAAGTAAATACTCGATTCGTGAAGAAAAAAAAAGGGCAATGACGATGTGCCAAAGAAGAAATGGGCCCGTGTCGAACAACAAACTACTCGCGGCATCGAAGCAATCGTCTACTCGGCTCGATTTCTCTGCTCGGCGGACGGGTTACAACAATACTTTTCAGGGAGGTTGGATTCGATTGGATTCCATTGGATTCCGCCTACCATGTCAAGTCCTTCCAAACCAACCCTCCGTTTTGGACACCCACGTCCGAACCAGATAAACGGACACCCCGGACAACACCGAGAATCGATATTTAAGGATGGCAGCGCGTCCCTCCTGCTCGTTCCCCCGCACAAAGAGAAAAAAGAAGAAGACGAACAACCACTCAGCCCTCCTTCCTTCCATCTTCCTCTTCTCCATCGCCGCCAGCCAGCTTCGCCCTCACCCCACCACCCGCCCCACTCACTTCCCTCAGCAAGCTCCCTGCAAGCCTTCCCCAATAGACCCCTCCCAAGTCCCTCCCCTTTTCGATCTCTTCGATTCTTAGACTCCCTGCATAACTCACTGCAAAGATCGCGCCATGTCGACCGTTGGGAACCGCGAGACAGACAAAACGGACGGTGCGATGCCCAATGATCGCTCCACCAGGTGAAGTCACGACCTCACAGACTCCCTCGCTCTGCTTCTCCCCTCCTTCTTCACCTCTGCCGTTACAAAACCTGGAGGCCATGTTACCCCGTGATTGGTCACTGCCCCCCCCCCGCCACAATGCAAGGGCCACACCCCTTGGTCATACTGTGAATGATACGCTCTCCATCTCCTTGTACCTCTTTGCATCGATGTCGGTGCCGTTTCTCGCTCTCTTCAACCCCCCTTCCCCCCCCCCCCCCCTTAACCCCCACCCGCCCTCTTCCCCCACTCCCGCCCTTGCGATGCTCCATGATCGCTCCGCCAGGTAAGCTCACGACCTCTCACGCCCAATCAGAGGCGCCACTTCGCTCCTGTTTCTCCCCTCCTCCTCATTTTTGGGGTACATCACATGGAGGCCATGCAACACTTTCCTCACTGCCATACGAGGGACGCCCGAAACCTTGATCATGCTGTAAATGATCGTTCACTCCCCATATACGTGCTCTGCGTTCATGTCGGTGCCGCTCTCTTACCCCCGCCTCTTTCTATTACCGTTTTCCTTCCCCGTTTCAACCCATCCCACAACCTCAAGCCGACTGGCTGCATCGTAGAAGGGCCTCCACTCCAACCCCGTTTCTCACTCCTATTTGAACCACGTCTAACGCAGCCCTCATTGTTCACTCCACCAACATTCAGCCCAACCCGCGCGTCCTCTGCCCACGGTCTGCGTACCCCTCCTCCTTCCCCACAGCGCCCCACAGCACCGAAGGAGGAGATCAAGGCTAGCGCTCCAAACGCAAGTTTTCTCGCGGCTACTCCGGTCGGCAGCAGCGGCCGCGCCGATCACGTTCAAGAACGAACTCTTGAGAGTCCTCCACTCCTTGATGCCGAGTCCAAACCGCTCCGCGGCATCGAAAGGCAAGAGCAGGTTCTCGACCAGGCCTGCGCTTTAACCAAGCTCACCGTGGCCAATCTGCCGGCCCAAGTCTTTTGGAGGGGCGGGTTGAACGAGGCCTCGTTTGGAGCTATCTTTACCATGGCTGTCGTGGCGCTCTTGGCTCCCGACGAACAGGTCTACTCGGAAATTACGGTCGGTGGCAAGTACGCCGACCTGGCGATTGTGGGCAAAGACGGCGACGTACGAGTCATTGAGTTCAAGTACATACAAACTCCCTACATCGTCGGCGTTGACTATCGATCAATTGGAGTGCGCGGCGGGGAAGGCATTTCAAACTTGAGGGAGCTGGAATCGGTGGTCTCCCGATTCAAAAGCGTGGGACCTACCTTTTTGCAATCCCAGTTTTGGACTCTCATTAAGAAAACCGAGAAATCCCGCAAGGAGCGAAAGACTACCAAGGTTGCCAAAACTTTCAAGGAAGCACTTCATCAGGTCCTGGAATACGTCTCCGTTCTCCGCAACGGCGACGGCCACTCGCTCCCTTTTCAGTTTGACAGAAGGAACGTGCACTGCACGGTGGTCATTGGCGTCTCCAGCAACCTTTTCAAGTCGGGCGTAACGGCGGACTCTCGAGAAGGTGATGCCGCCAGATTCTCTGCCCTACCCGTCGCCAGCCCTGAGGCCCCCGTGCCGCTTCGTGGCCGCACCAGGGTAGACGAGCTACTCTACATTTGCCGCCGTCTCTGCAAGCAATCCCTCGCCCGCCAACGCAGCACCAACTTTTGGAAGAACGGCGTGAACAACGCCGGGTTTAAAGGAATGGTTGCCGCCGCGCTCCTCATGCACAAGCGATCCGATGAGTCCTTCGAATGCGTACCTAGGCCGAGACACGATGGCGAGTTTGACATCGCCGTGAAAACGGGCGACGGCGCCATGCTCGTCGTGTCGCCCCGCTACGTGCCGATGGTCGGCTTGGCCGAGGTGCCGACAAGGAACCTCGAGTATTGGGAAAACAAGAAAATGATGATCGCTAAGTTTCGAAACCGCCTCGACGAAGCTGCCGGGCGTTTCCGCAGAATGAGCGACGACGACTTGAAGCGGCAGAGCTTCTACGGCAGCACGCGCACCGTCCGGTCTATTTACGACGATGCGGTCAGGCACGTGCACCTGCACGCGAACAGTCCGCCTTTCAGCGCGCGCGGGGAAGAGTTGTTTGGCGCCGCGCTTGTTGGCGTCGCTTCAAATGTTCTCTCCTCCGGGCTCGTGCCGATCTCCAACGCTGTGACAGCCTAGCTGCGTTTACTCTCATTTCTCAAGGAACCGTTCGGGATCTCCCCTGTCGAAACACATTCATATTCTTACATTTATTGCCCATTCTTATTCTCTTATCCTCACTCATCTAGAATATGGTGCATGCATCCATTTGCTTTCGAATTGTTTCGTTCTTATCATCCTATTATCCCATATCAATACCCTGCGGCGTTTTACGTTTTCCCTTTTCATCCCTATTTTCAGTCGTTTCGTGCTGAATCGGTCTGGTCATCATTCTATGGCTTTCTTCGACCTCACCCTTTCAACAATCTTCGTCGTTGACGGTTTAACGGCCAGTGACCAATGTATCATTTGCGCCCCCTCCGCCTATCCATTCTTAGATTACCACCGTATCAATATCCCTATCAACGACGGTCTATTGGTTCTCCTGTCACTTCTCGGAGAAGCGTGCTTGTCCCTTTCTTGCTCATTGATTGAAAGGAATAACACCAGACGCAATGGTCCCCGCCGCACATCATCGCCCCGCGCCCGTTTACCAGAGCTTTCGCGATTGTTTTGATACCACTTGGCTGCCGGAGCGAGGGCACAGTGGAAAGAACAGAAGAGGTGAAGAAGGAAGTGGCCTGTTATCTAACATGATATATTCACACAGGGGGCACACCAGTTACGAAACCCCAACGCTCGCGTCCCCCACCTCCCCCTCCTCCCCCTCATCTGTCTCCCAACCATCCTCACCGTTCCCCTCACCCGCCTCCCCCACCGCACCCACCGCCGCCGCGGCGCGCTCCAGCACCCCCACGACCGCGCCCCACCCGCGCCCCCGCGCCAACGCAACCGGCGTCTCCCCATCCGCATCCACAGCCCCCACGTCCGCTCCCCGCCGCACCAGCGCCCGCGCCGCGCCCGCCGCCCCCACCACCGCCGCCACGTGCAACGGCGTCCGCCCGCGCGACGCGCGCCCATCGATCGTCACCCTGCGCGAGAGGTGCGCGTCGGCCAGCAGCGCGACGAGCGGGTCTTCGTCGTCGCCGCCGTCGCCGCCGCCGCCGACCGCGACGGCCGCAGCAAAGTGCAGCGCTGTGGCGCCGCCGCGCGTTTCGTCGCGCTCGTCCAGCGGCGCGCCGGCGGCCAGCAGCTGCGCGCAGAGCGTCACCGCGTCCGCCTGCTGCGCGGCTGCGGCGAGCAGCGGGGCGAGACGCGGGTGGCGCCGCAGGTCTGGCGGCGGACGCTGGTGGTCGGTGGAGGAGGACGAGGGCGGTTGTTCGGTGGCTGCGGGGAGTACGCACGGGTAGGTTGTGTGAGCCGTCAGGAGGAGCGCGAGCACGTCGGTCTTGCCGTGGACGACCGCCTTGAACAGCGGTGGCCAGACGAACACGGCGGGGCCCGTGTGGTGCGGGACGTCCACCGGCGCGCCGCGGGCGAGGAGGAGGCGGCAGGCGTCGAGCCGTCCTTTTGACGCCGCGACGCCGAGCGGGGAGCATCGGTCGCGGTCGATCAGGTGGACGGCGTCGGGGCGGCGGTCGAGGATGAGCTCCAGCACGTTCAGGTGGTTGTGCTCGATCGCGTAGTCCAGCACCGTGTCGCCGTTCACGTTGGCTTCGTCGAGCGGCGCGCCCGCGTCGAGCAGCAGCGCGGCGAGTTCAACGTCCCCGCGAACCGTTGCCCACGACAGGGTCGACTGCTTGGAGATGCTGATCCCGTGAGAGGCGTCGGGACGGTGCTGAAGGATCAGTTTGCAAATGTCGCGGTGGTTGTGTTCGAGCGCGGTAATGAGCGGTGGAGAAACGGTGGCGGTCCCGACGTGCACTGCCGCGCCGGCGCGGATGAGCACCTCCAGGACTTCTGTCCAGTTGTTCTCGGCTGCCAAGTGGGCGCACGTGAGCCCTTCGTCGTTCACAGCGTCGGGAAGGAATGGGTCGCCCGTTGCGAGGAGCGCTTCGACAATATCGGCGCGCCCGGCGATTGCTGCGGTGTGGATCGCAAGGTTGCCAAACCGCTTCGCCGTGACGATCTCTCGTGGCAGGACTTGCAACGTCCACGTGACGACCTCGAGGGGCGCGTTCGTGCCAATAGCAACGTTGAGCAGCGACCGATTTTCGTGACGGGCCACGATGGCGCTTGCGCCAAGATGGACCAACGCGACGCACGCGCCGAGATTGCCCCCGGCGACCGCCGAGCATAGAGGGTGCATACCCATGTTCCAAGGAACGTCTGGCGGGACTGCGGGAGGCAGGTTCGGGTTGGCGCCGGCCTCTCGCCCCAGAAACTCGATGACATCGACGTGGCCTCTGAAGGCGGCAATCTGGAGCGGCGTTCGACCATCGAGGCGGTTGATGGCATCAGGATCCGCACTACCTTCGACCACCAGCTTGCGGCAGAGTACCAGGTTCCCGTGGTGCGCTGCCCAGTGCAGCGCCGTCATGCCGACGTGGCTTGGCTTCTCAAGGGAATGGTCCCGGCAGAAACGTTCGTCCAGTCCGCGGAGCATCGCACTGCGCTGTCCGACTGGATCGCCAGGGTGGCCGTTCGGTCGCAACGAGGAGGACCACCGCGGGTCGGCACCGCGGCTGAGCAGGAACTCGGCCACGTCGGCGTGGTTGCCCCGGCACGCAAGATTCAGGGCGTCCCAGCGCGCGGTGGGAGCAGAGCGGATGGGAACCGCGCACTCTTCAACGAGGACGCGGCAGGCTGCAAGATTGCCGCAAGACGCCGCGACTTCGAGCGCGGACATTCCCTGTGAATGAATCGAGCGAGCGTAATCCAGCAGGCTGGAGAGGGACATCAGTGACGCGACCTCTCTGTTTGAAGGTGGACGCAGGCTCGATGTGCTGTGGGCGAGTGTCTTGAAAACGGACTCGGCACAGGCTGGGAACCGGCTTGCGCGGCAGAGTGCGCTGGCGGTGGCATGCGTGAATCGATCAGTTATTGATTGAGACCGCGAACGGCTTTGCGCCTGACTGCCAGTGAGCAAGCACAGCTGCGCCTTTAACAAGAATGGCATCGAGAAAGGCACGTCTGTGATGATCCGTGGGGTGGCGGCGAGGAGCGTCCAGAGACCCCGGCAAGACGAGGCCAGGGACAGCAAAGATCTCAATCGAAGAGATCCATCTCGGCGACTGGAATCATTGTCGTCATCGTCGCTATCGTCGCTCGCGCAATCGCCACGAACCTCGCCATCGTCGACATCTTCGTAATCGCCGTCGTTCCGAGTTCGTTTCTGTGAGGATTTCCTCTGAATTGCCGCGGTTGGCCTCTGTGGACCTGGGGCGGCCCCGCGTTTCCGGTCAGCAACTGGAAACAGGCAATGACGGCGCCGCGCGCTTTGGCTCACCAAATGGTTTGCGATCGCCCAAATTACGAGAGGTGGCAGCGCAGCGAGGCAGGCTGACCTAGTCGTCGCAACGAAACAGTGTCCATTAGTACTCTTAACGAAAGCTCTTTGGTTGGTTTGGTTGGGGGTATTATCGAGCAGTGCGGCCACCCGGCTGTTGGGTTGCTGGGTGAGGAGAGCGCCTGTTGCTGGCAAATCATTCGGCCGCGTGGAGAGTCGGGCATAGGAGTGTACTATCCTGCAGGAACAAGGAAACCGACCTCGCGACCTCGTCGGGTGCCATCCAAGTCTTCTTCTTGTCAAACCAAAAGCCTCATATTTAAATATCGTTTTTTCTTTTGGCGCGAGCATTGAAGTCCGCACTACTCTCGTCGATCATCCGCCGAGGCGCCTGCCCTGCCCTCCGTAGAAGATGCGGCCCACTTCGCTCCTCGTCCTGCTGCAGCAGCGGTCGCAATCAGCCTCGCTACAACATCGGCACCTCCGTCGCTCTCATTCACGCGTTGTCCACATCCTTGCCCACCACTACCACCATCTCTTCTTCCCATCACGGGCACCACCTCCAAACTTAACAAGAACACTGCCGCCTCCATTCCCGCCAACAACACGGCACCACCACCACCATCACCAACACTCACTTCTCTCCCTCCGCCCAACCAGCATCGCCGTCCTCATCGCCTTCGTCGTCGACCTCATCGTCGTCGACCTCATCCGCATCAAAACCACCAAAACAACAACAACACCAACAGCCCCCCGCCATCTCCCCGCCCCCAACAGCGTCCCACCGCAGGCTCTTGCCCGCAACCATCGGATCGCCAACGCCGCCGCAAGATCGCGACCTCGGACACCCCGATCGGCCGCGATCGCATCAGGCAGCGGCACCAACCCCGCCGCCGGCGCCGCCGCCTCCGCCACCCCTGT
>JAIVFJ010000224.1:0-101342 GCA_025765615.1 Zopfochytrium polystomum | reverse complement strand
GCCAGCTTGATGGAGTGGCGGCACCCCTGGTGGTCCCCCCTCACCGGGGGCCCTGCCAGGTGGTTCGTTCTGGTGCAATGTTTAACAGGAGGGTGGTTGAGATGCCTTGTGGCGTGGATGGGTGGTCGTATGGCCTATCAGCAGAAGTGCAAGAAGTGTGATGCTGAGCTGGACAGGAAACCATGCCTTGGAGTGTTCAGGTGTGCGCCGCCTCCTGGAGTCGGACCACCCTGGTGCGTCCCAAGCGTGGAGCAGGCGAGGAGGAACATCACAGTGCTGGATCTGCTGCTGCAGACTCTGACTTTCTGGGCACCATACACAGCCAATGATTGATGAAATCCCACCCAGGACTGGAGGGACTTGGTGGTTGTGTGGGGATGAAGAGAGAGCAGTGATGATGGAAAAGGGAGAGGAGTGAGAGGATGGAGAGAGGAGAGAGGAGTGAGTGGGCAGAGATGGAAAAGAGAGCAAATGGAGGAGAGAGATTGGCTTTTTTGCACTGGATTCTGTTAAAGCAGCAAGGAGGGGATTGGATTCCTTTTTTGATCTCTGTGAGAGGTTGCTGCTTTTATACTCCTGCAGGTTGGAGCCATCAGAAAACAGAGGGAGCAGTGGGCTGCACAGAGCAGGCCACAGAAATGAGATAAAACAGGCTGAGCACCAATCCCCAGCCTGGGCTAAGTACCCATTCAGGGCTGAGTATCACCCAGTGCTGGGCATCACTCAGGGCTGAATACCAGCCTGGGCTGAGCACCATCCTGGGCTGAGCACCACCCAGGGCTAAGTACCAGCCAGGGCTGAGTACCACCTTGGGCTGAGCACTTTGTCTGGGCTGAGTACCACCAGGAACCAATTTACAGCTTGTTTGAGAAACAGTTGCTTGTAAATTGGTTTGGTAGTTTCCAAATCAGGAAGCTTGTTTGGGAAAACAAGCCGCTTTTTTCCTTGTTTTTAGAAAATCCAATGATTGGTGCAATCTCTGGTGAGCTCAGTTTTTATCTCACTTTTAGAAATGCATTGATTGGTGCAATCCCTGATTCCTAAATGCCTGTTGCATTGCTCAAATTGCACAGCACATCAGGAAGCGGAATTCGATGCAGAGAGCGGAATTCCGGAGCATTGGGCAGTGGTACACTGCTTCTGCATGCTTGCTGTGCTGTGTTACATGCAGAGTGCGTAGTTTGAGCGTTTTTGTGCATGTTCTAATTGCATTGTTCCTACCGGTAGGATGAACAAAGCTAGAACAACAGCGCCTTTGCCTATCTCTTTTTATTGAGAACAGATTAGCCTTCCGAGCGCCCCATTCAAGTATTGAATCTACTGAGCCCTTCAAACACCCCATCCAATGTGATGGATGGAGTTCTCAAAGGATCATCAGTAACGGGCGTAGTGTACCCGTGGGTCGAATCTCAACACACCCCCGCAATAGAAAGAGAGGGGGCAACTGTTTCTCCTGGAGTACATGGCTGTCCAACAATGCCAGCCAAGCAGTGGGACTCGAACCCACCCATGCACCCCCCTACACTTGTGAAAACCTGCATGAACCCACAGTGTAGCTGGAGAAGCCGAGAGAGCCTTTAGACTAAGTGTTGTGCTGATTGAGCGTGGGCACCACGCTTACACCTTGGAGGTCGGCGAGACTGCAAATTCCCATCAGTGATGCAAGCTTTGCATGTTGAGCTGCAGGAAGAAGAGCTTTGGTGAGAAGGCGCAATCATCATGTCCGTTGGGCAATGAATGAGTTGAACCTCCTTTTTCTCCAAGTGTCCCGTATGAAATGCAACCTCACGTCAAAGTGTTTGACCCGGCCATAGTGTATTGGATTCATAGCAATAGCTATGGTTGAACGATTGTCTTCAAAAACAGTAGTGGGCTTATTTAAATCAATACCCAGCTCCTGGAAGAGCATTCGTAGCCAGATTGCTCTTTGAGGCCTCAGTAAGGGAGAAGTATTCCGCCTCAGTTGAGGACCAAAGCGACAAACTGATTGTTTCTTGCTGTACCGCGTAATAGCACACCCCCGCAAGCATGAACACATGCCCTGACCTCAACTTGCGTCCATCCTCTTCAGCATAGCTGGCATCAGCGTAGCATGTGGTTCATTCCCACTCTGGGTAAGAAATACCCGCAGCTTTCTCTACCTCTGGGAGCATTGCATGGTGATGCATGTCATCTGGGAGTCTCCCTTCTGGTAGAAAAGTCCATGATCCCAGGTTAGCGCGGACATATCGCAGCAATCTGTCAAGCGCAAGGGAATCTGAATGGGTTGGAGCAGACTGGTATTGTGCAAGTGTATTCACAGCATACGCAATGTCAGGGTGCGTCAAGTTTGCAAGGTAAGCAAGTGTTGAGATTCGACCCACGGGGTACACTACGCCCGTTACTGATGATCCTTTGAGAACTCCATCCAATCACATTGGATGGGGTGTTTGAAGGCTCAGTAGATTCAATACTTGAATGGGGCGCTCGGAAGGGCTAATCTGTTCTCAATAAAAAGAGATAGGCAAAGGCGGCTATTGTTCTAGCTTTGTTCATCCTACCGGTAGGAACAATGCAATTAGAACATGCACAAAAACGCTCAAACTACGCACTCTGCACATGTAACACAGCACAGCAAGCATGCAGAAGCAGGTGTACCACTGCCCAATGCTCCGGAATTCCGCTCTCTGCATCGGAATTCCGCTCTCTGCAACCGGAATTCCGCACTCTGCATCGGAATTCCGCTTCCTGATCTGGAATTCCTCTCTCTGCACCGGAATTCCGCTTCCTGATCTGGAATTCCAGCTTTCCTGCTGTGCTGTGCAATCTGAGCAATGCAACAGGCATTTAGGAATCAGGGATTGCACCAATCACTGCATTTCTAAAAGTGAGATAAAAACTGAGCTCACCAGAGATTGCACCAATCATTGGATTTCTAAAAAACAAGGAAAAAAAGCGGCTTGTTTCCCAAACAAGCTTCCTGATTTGGAAACAACCCAAACCAATTTACAAGCAACTGTTTCTCAAACAAGCTGTAAATTGGTTCCTGGTGGGTACTCAGCCCAGACAAAGTGCTCAGCCCAAGGGTGGTACTCAGCCCTGGCTGGTACTCAGCCCAGGCTGGTACTCAGCCCTGGGTGGTGCTCAGCCCAGGCTGGGTACTTAGCCCTGGCTGTTACTCAGCCCTGAGTGATGCCCAGCCCTGGGTGGTACTCAGCCCTGCATGGGTAATTAGCCCAGGATGGGGGTTTGTGCTCAGCCTGTTTTATCTCTTTCTGTGTCCTGCCCTGTGCAACCCACTGCTTCTCTCTGTTTTCTGATGGGCTCCAACCTGCAGGAGTATAAAAGCAGCAACCTCTCACAGAGATCAAACAAGGAATCCAATCCCCTCCTTGCTGCTTTAACAGAATCCAGTGCAAAACAAGCCAATCTCTCTTCCTCCATTTGCTCTCTCTTCCATCTCTGCCCACTCACTCCTCTCTCCTCTCTACATCCTCTCACTCCTCTCCCTTTTCCATCATCACTGCTCTCTCTCTCTCTCCTCTCTTCATCCCCACACACACCAAGTCCCTCCAGTCCTGGGTGGGATTTCATCACAAAGCTACTTACAAGCCGTCGGCCACACTTGTACGCTCGAACAGGGCCCTGCTGCTCTTACAAGAAAAGGGTTTCTGACTCTAAACAAGACCAACCTGTCTGTGAGCACCGGCTCACCAGCTACTTTAAGGCAACAAAGGGCTCTTGGCTCTACAAGAAAGGGCTACCGCTCTAAACAAGTCCACTGGTCCACCAAGCCGCTACCTAGCATGTCTTCTTCGACCCCCAAGGCTGTCCGCTTCTCTTCTTACGGCTACCAGGCTTGGGAACTGCATGTGGAAGAAGTCATCAAGCCGGTCATGGCATACAATCTTGTTGCCAGCTTCCTCAAGCCTGATTACTTCGGTACGTTCAACGAGCACTGCACCAAGGTCGGCATCGGCGCTGCTCCTCCCAGTATTGGTTCTCCCCCTGAATCCTCTGCAACGGCGGGAGGCCAAGGCTGCGTACAGTGAGATGTACCGTCTGCACCACGCTGCCCTTGACAAGTACCACACTGGTATACGCCAAGAACACAAGACCTACAGGGAGCTTGAGGCCCAACACGACAAGGCGGTTGCTACCCTCGACTCCTGCTCGCGCATCGAGGATGTGCGCTCCATGAATGCAGCAAACATCACCAACTGCGCTGATCGGTACAAGTGGCTCAATGACAAGTACGCCCTGCAGGACCACCATGGTTCACAGCAGGACAAGTGGCTTGCGACTTACAGTCGTGTGGCAAAACCCAGAGACTCTGGTCCGGCAGTCCAGGAGTGGTACACCACTCTGACCACACTGGTCACGGATTGGCCGAAAGCATTCAAATGTACTGCCACCACTTGCAGGGGTGTGACAACAATCCTGCGTTCTGCCATCATCCACAAAGCAAGGGAAACGCTGCCTGGACATGAAATCTTCTCTGGCGTTCGTCAAAATCTTCTCAAGGGGCTGTCAGGCTACGCCAACACCAGCGATCTCGTCAAGGAGTTGACAAACTGCCACACGCTGTACCAGCAAAGCAAAGAGAAGAACAGCAGACACTCTGCTCACCACGGCACTTCTGAGATGGAAACAGCTGCTTCAGCAAAGACCTCAGTGGCAACCAAGAAGCGCAAGATCGGTGAGGCACTCAACGGCAAGCCTACTTGTGACCTTCATGGAATCTGGGTCTCACACTCTCGCGAGGAATGCCTCAAGTTCCCTCACGGGAAGTCAGAGCCGGCTCGCCCTGCAAAGAAGGCCAAGGGCAAGCAGCCTGCACACGCCAAAGAAGCCAAGGCCACGTCCAGCTGATTCCAAGAAAGCTACTGAGACTGCCAAGATTGCACGTGAGGTGGCCGCTAAAGAACACCACCAAGCCTCTTGCGCAGCCTCTGAGGATTCTCCTCCCCACAAATGCTACAGGATGGATACTCCACCACCGCCTACTGAAGCAGAAGACGTCGAAATGTTGGGAGTTCAGTACTGAGGGTGCTGCGCGCCTTGCAGACACATCAGCTCTAGACGACTTCCTTTCAGTAGAAAGGGCACTTGCGGCACGGGAGTTTGAAATTGGAACATGCCAGGCCGTTGAGGTGGAGGAGGAATTTGAAGTGGAACTCACAGTTACACTTCTTGACGGCAGAATGGATCCAGACTGGGATCACTGACAACATTGTCTCAAACGTCGGCTACAAAGTGATGTACGAATCTGGGCGTTTCCTCTACCGCAACGTCACCTACCGCCGCATCTACTGAGACTGCGCTGATGGCAAGACTTGCTGGCGGCAACCCACACCAGGTCATCCTTGACTCTGGGGCTTCCAGGACAATGTCGCCTTGTGAAGAGCACTTCACAAACTTGCGGCCCACCTCCCAGCAGATCAAAACAGCTGACGGCTTTAGCAACTGCCACTGGAGTGGGCGACTTCACCCTGTTCGTTAACGGAAGAGCTCTCATCATGAGGAACTCGCTCTATGTGCCAGAGTTCTCAGACACTCTACTCTCAGTTCAGCAAATCGTGCGGCAGACAGGTCACAACGTGACTTTCACAGCAGACACAGCCCTATTGCATCCTCGGGTACATGGTTCAGACTTTACCATTGCTCACAGGGACACAGGGAATGTCTATGTTGTGGACCCTTCTCTTCTGACGGGACATACTAGTCTCGACAGGGCAGAACTTGGAAGGGACGCGCCGACTCCTTCGGGGGACGCCCCAGGTGAGTCGCAACAGCAAACTGCTCCTTTGCAAACTGCAACCCCAACTTTAAGTCAAACTGACCCAGACCCTTTACCAAACCCTCAGAACATTGAAGCAGTCCGAGCTCTTCACAAGAAATTTGGTCACCTGTCTTTATCTTCTTTGAAGCGTACTTGGTCAAATCTGAATAAAGTTGGTCATTCATTTTTCCTCATTCATGACATTCCCTGCGTGACATGTGATGTTGGGAAATTGAAAGCTTCGCCTATCCACTCCACTTCCAGACCAAACACCACACTGCTTGGTCGTTACACACTGATGCTGTCCCACTGCCCGCACGTGGACACCATGGTGAAAAACATTGGCAACTGGTTGTGGAAGAGTCAACCCGTTGGCTTGACATTGAGTTCCTCAACTCTTTGTCCGACGCGCCCACAAGATTCCGGTCTACTATCGAAAGGTTTGAACAACAACATGGCAAACATATCACATCTGTGCGCTGTGACAGGGGGGAAATCTTCAAAGATGGAGAATTCAAAACTTGGGCCAATACTCGGCACCCTCCTATTGTTTTAGAACCTAGTCCTGCATTCACCAAGGAATTCAATGGGCTGGTAGAACGTCAGGTCAACACTCTCAAAGACATGGCACACTGCATGCTCTTAGAGTCACGATTGCCCCACTCTTTCTTTGTGTATGCAGTCCGCTACGCAGCATACATCAAGAACAGGGTTTACCACTCTTACACTAAGAAAACACCTTACGAAGCTTGGTACGGTGAAAAGCCAAATGTTGATCACATCCGCACCTTTGGCTGTTTGGTTATCCACCGTATCCCAAAGGAAAAGCGAACGCTTAAACATCCTGACAAAGGGGCGCCAGGCATATTCTTAGGGTATAAAGGAAACACTCTTCCAGTAGTCTACGACTTGAAAACTCAGAGAATATCGGAACACTTCCATGTCTCCTTTCACGAAAATGTTTTTCCTGGCATTGTGCGGAACTGGAGACAGTTCCTTCATGACTCCCGCTTGAAGGAATGGGGACCAGTCCAACCCACAGCTCAGGATTTCCAATATCTTTCCACCTCGCTGCATACCCCTGCTATGTCCACTGATCCAGATGTGGCACATCCTGACGCTCTGTCTGACTCACAAGAAGACGATGTACCACCTGCAGAATCACAGGGGGGAGATCTACAGCCGGGTATGCTATACGACGCTTCTGATTCTGAACCAGAAGTCAATACCTGATGAACAGGAAATCCCTCCTAGGGAGCGCTCAACTTCCCCTGACATTCTAGCTTTGCCAGAGTCAACAGGGGAGGCAACAAATCCCCCAATCATACCACGAGAGCCATCAGGTTTACGTGACTACCTGGCATTGAAGGCAAACCTTTGTAAACTACGAACAAAACCATCAATTGCCACAAGTCCTTCCACTTACAGTCGGAAAACACTCCGCGCTTTAACTGCAAGAATTCGTAAACTACGGATAGCACGGGGACAATTTCGTGAACTCTACCAAACGCTCAAAGCATACACTGTGCTTGAGCCGGAGGAAGTCACAGCATATCCAACAGAAAGGATCCACCAGCGGGACTTACCACCACTCCCTGCTTCACATAAAGAGGCCATGCGTTCTCCTTTTGCAAAGTATTGGAAGGCAGCTCAACTCTCAGAGATCAATTCGATCACATCAAAGCATGTCTGGGACTTAGTGGCTCGACCTAAAGGGCGTAAGATACTCAAGCCCAAATGGGTTTTTGCCTACAAGTTTGACAGTGAAGGGTACCTTGAACGCTTCAAGGCTCGCCTTGTTGGTCGGGGTTACACTCAGATCTTTGGTCAGGACTACAATGAGACCTTCTCCCCTGTCGTCCGCAGCTCCTCCATAAGGGCAATCCTTGCTATCTCGTTGCTGTTTGACCTCATACTTGCAGGCCTTGATGTCGAAACCGCATACTTGAACGCCAAACTGGACATTGAAAACTTCATGGAACAACCAGAAGGCTTTGAGATACGTGGTGCAGACGGGATACTTCTTGTCTGTTTACTCAGGAAGAGTCTGTACGGACTGCACCAGTCTGGTCGACAGTGGTACAAAACAATCCGCGACTTCCTAGTAGAAATTGGATTTACGCAATTGAAGACTGACCACTGTGTCTTTGTGCAAAGGCACCCTGATGGAAAGGTCAAGACCATCATCACTCTATACGTAGATGACATCCTCATCTTCAGTCACACTGAAGAAGAAATTGCCAAAATTCTTTCTCTGATCAAATCAAAGTTCAAAATCCGCGAGGACCTCAACCCAAAAGTTGCTGTTGGCATCCAAGTTGAGAAAATCAAAGATGGAATCTTTATTGGACAGAAAAACTACACACAGCATGTCTTGGAGGAAGCAAACTACTGGTGTGACGATGAAGGCTTACCTGTCAAAATCAAAGCAACTCCCATGTCCACGACATGGATGCACGATGTGGACTCTGGAAAACTTCCACAAAAAGAGTCGGAATACTTCCGAAGCACACTCATGCAACTTGCTTACCTTGCAAACTTGACGCGCCCTGACATTGCGTATGCTGTGAATACACTTGCACAATACCAGTCCACTCCAACCCATTCAGATTCCCTTGCGCTTGACAGATTGCTGCGATATGTCCGCGCTACCTGGGATCATGGACTTTTCTACCAAAAGGGAGACTCCCAGATGACATGCATCACCAATGCAACGCTCCCAGAGGTAGAGAAAGCTGCGGGTATTTCTTACCCAGAGTGGGATGAACCACATGGCTACGCTGATGCCAGCTATGCTGAAGAGGATGGACGCAAGTCGAGGTCAGGGCATGTGTTCATGCTTTGCGGGGGTGCTATTACATGGTACAGCAAGAAACAATCAGTTGTCGCTTTGTCCTCAACTGAGGCGGAATACTTCTCCCTTACTGAGGCCATCAAAGAGGCAATCTGGCTACGAATGCTCTTCCAGGAGCTGGGTATGGATTTAAATAAGCCCACTACTGTTTTTGAAGACAATCGTTCAACCATAGCTATTGCTATGAATCCAATACACCATGGTCGGGTCAAACACTTTGACGTGAGGTTGCATTTCATACGGGACCACTTGGAGAAAAAGGAGGTTCAACTCATTCATTGCCCAACGGACATGATGATTGCCGACCTTCTCACCAAAGCTCTTCCCGCAGCTCAACATGCAAAGCTTGCATCACTGATGGGAATTTGCAGTCTCGCCGACCTCCAAGGTGTAAGCGTGGTGCCCACGCTCAAATCAGCACAACGCTTAGTCTAAAGGCTCTCTCTGGCTTCTCCAGCTACACTTGTGGGTTCATGCAGGTTTTCACAAGTGTAGGGGGGGTACATGGGTGGGTTCGAGTCCCACTGCTTGGCTGGCATTGTTGGACAGCCATGTACTCCAGGAGAAACAGTTGCCCCCTCTCTTTCTATTGCGGGGGTGTGTTGAGATTCGACCCACGGGGTACACTACGCCCGTTACTGATGATCCCTTTGAGAACTCCATCCAATCACATTGGATGGGGTGTTTGAAGGGCTCAGTAGATTCAATACTTGAATGGGGCGCTCGGAAGGGCTAATCTGTTCTCAATAAAAAGAGATAGGCAAAGGCGGCTGTTGTTCTAGCTTTGTTCATCCTACCGGTAGGAACAATGCAATTAGAACATGCACAAAAACGCTCAAACTACGCACTCTGCACATGTAACACAGCACAGCAAGCATGCAGAAGCAGTGTACCACTGCCCAATGCTCCGGAATTCCGCTCTCTGCATCGGAATTCCGCTCTCTGCATCGGAATTCCGCACTCTGCATCGGAATTCCGCTTCCTGATCTGGAATTCCTCTCTCTGCACCGGAATTCCGCTTCCTGATCTGGAATTCCAGCTTTCCTGCTGTGCTGTGCAATCTGAGCAATGCAACAGGCATTTAGGAATCAGGGATTGCACCAATCACTGCATTTCTAAAAGTGAGATAAAAACTGAGCTCACCAGAGATTGCACCAATCATTGGATTTCTAAAAACAAGGAAAAAAGCGGCTTGTTTCCCAAACAAGCTTCCTGATTTGGAAACAACCAAACCAATTTACAAGCAACTGTTTCTCAAACAAGCTGTAAATTGGTTCCTGGTGGTACTCAGCCCAGACAAAGTGCTCAGCCCAAGGTGGTACTCAGCCCTGGCTGGTACTCAGCCCAGGCTGGTACTCAGCCCTGGGTGGTGCTCAGCCCAGGCTGGTACTTAGCCCTGGCTGGTACTCAGCCCTGAGTGATGCCCAGCCCTGGGTGGTACTCAGCCCTGAATGGGTACTTAGCCCAGGATGGGGGTTTGTGGCTCAGCCTGTTTTATATCTCATTTCTGTGTCCTGCCCTGTGCAACCCACTGCTCTCTCTGTTTTCTGATGGCTCCAACCTGCAGGAGTATAAAAGCAGCAACCTCTCACAGAGATCAAACAAGGAATCCAATCCCCTCCTTGCTGCTTTGACAGAATCCAGTGCAAAACAAGCCAATCCTCTCTTCCTCCATTTGCTCTCTCTTCCATCTCTGCCCACTCACTCCTCTCTCCTCTCCTCCATCCTCTCACTCCTCTCCCTTTTCCATCATCACTGCTCTCTCTCTCTCTCTCTCTCTTCATCCCCACACACACCAAGTCCCTCCAGTCCTGGGTGGGATTTCATCAGGGAGCACTATAGGCATGACTGAGGAAGGCCGGACCGATGTGGCAGACCGGCAACGTAAATCAACCGAAGGCCCACAATCACTGAAGTCCCAGCTTGCAGGCTAGTGTGGCCTGGACCTGTGTCAGAGGAGGTGGAGTCCTGAGCAGGGAGCCCATTCTGTGAGGAGCGCCAACCAGGAAACAGTTATCCAGGCAAGCTGCAGGGGATAGCGTTGAGAATCCATCTGGCTCACAAAGGAGAGCGTGCTGTTAGGCAGAAATGACTGGTTAGCAGCAAGAGGCACAAGACAGACCTCGGTAAGGGGAGTGACAAGCCACGACAACCCATCAAAAGAAACAACAAAAGAAATAAACAACATGTAAACAGTCTACTCTGAGAGAGTGAGTGCAAGGAGTGAATGAAGTGGAGATGTGTGTTTGTGGGTGGTCCTTCTCCCCAACTTGGAGAGAGAGAGAAAAAAAAAACTCTGTTATGAATTATTGACACATGATGATGATACACGCTGTAGTAGTTGCTAGGCAAGCGTGACTGGCACAGGTAAAAACCTCTCCTATATTATCTGCTTGAGCAGAGGAGGAGGAAAACTGTTGACACCGGGTTATGACTGGCCGCCAGGTGGCAGAACAATAAGAAAAGAATGCCATATGAAATATGTAGATGGAGAGCAAAGAAACTTGAATGCAGAAATATAAGAAGCAATGCAGAAGAAGAAGGACAAGAAAGAGAAAGTAGAAAGAGCATTCAATACAAATAATGCAAGGGAACAGAAACTAAGGCACTCGACAAAGACCAATATGACTGAGATGATAAGTACCAAAAGCAGCTGGTAATGATTTTGTAAGATAATCTGCTGGTTGCTCGCCACCAGGAATCCATTCCAGTCGAATCACTTGTCAATCAACCAGTTCCCAGATATAGCGATACTTAACCAGAATATGTTTTGACCTCTTAGTGTAGAGATCGTTTGAGCTCAAATTGATAACGCCTTGGTTGTCAGTATAGATTTGAATAGGAGTCGGGGATGGGAGCATAGGTGCTGTGTGCTGTTGTGAGATGGCCTCTAGTTCTCGTCCTAGTTCTGAGATTGCAACGTATTCTGCTTGCTGAGGTGACAGCATAACTGTAGGACTGCAAGTTGATGCCCAGCTGATAGCAGTATTTCCAAACAAAACGAAGTAGCAAAGTTGTGATTTTCCATCAGCATGAACTCCATGAGCAGCATCCGAGTTGCCGAAAATTCCAGACCCTGTGTTGGAATAAACCATATTCAGTACGGTCTTGATATGACCTAGTTCGCGGAGCTTATAGAAGGATTTTAGCAAAGTGATGGCAGAGGTGATTTCCTCTGTGTGCCCAAAGAAACAAATATCATCGACATAGATGGCAATGAAAATAACTCGTTCCTTTGTGCGCTTGAAGAGGATGCACGGATCTGCTGCGTTTTGTTGGTAGCCGGCAGACTTGAGACGACCAATGAGTTCCTGGTACCAACAACGCCCCACTTGCTTGATACCGTTAACAGCTTTGTGCAAAAGCCAGAACTTGCCATCCGAACGGTAGCCATCTGGTTGCTCCATGTAGATGGGGACATCAAGTTTGCTGTTGAGGTAGGCATTGCTAATATCGACGATGGCTGTGTCTGATGAAATCCCACCCAGGACTGGAGGGACTTGGTGTGTGTGGGGATGAAGAGAGAGAGAGAGAGAGAGAGCAGTGATGATGGAAAAGGGAGAGGAGTGAGAGAGAGGATGGAGAGAGGAGAGAGGAGTGAGTGGGCAGAGATGGAAGAGAGAGCAAATGGAGGAAGAGAGATTGGCTTGTTTTGCACTGGATTCTGTCAAAGCAGCAAGGAGGGGGTTGGATTCCTTGTTTGATCTCTGTGAGAGGTTGCTGCTTTTATACTCCTGCAGGTTGGAGCCATCAGGAAACAGAGGGAGCAGTGGGCTGCACAGGGCAGGCCACAGAAATGAGATAAAACAGGCTGAGCACAAACCCCCATCCTGGGCTAAGTACCCATTCAGGGCTGGGCATCACCCAGTGTTGAGTACCAACCAGGGCTGAGTACCAGCCTGGGCTGAGCACCACCCAGGGCTGAGTACCACCTTGTGTCGAGTACTTTGTCTGGGCTGAGTACCACCAAGAACCAATTTACAGCTTGTTTGAGAAACAGTTGCTTGTAAATTGGTTTGGTTGTTTCCAAATCAGGAAGCTTGTTTGGGAAACAAGCCGCTTTTTTCCTTGTTTTTAGAAATCCAATGATTGTTGCAATCTCTGGTGAGCTCAGTTTTTATCTCACTTTTAGAAATGCAGTGATTGGTGCAATCCCTGATTCCTAAATACCTGTTGCATTGCTCAGATTGCACAGCACAGCAGGAAAGCTGGAATTCCGGATCAGGGAGCGGAATTCCGATGCAGAGAGTGGAATTCAAGATCAGGAAGCGGAATTCCGATGCATAGTGCAGAATTCCGGAGCCTGGGGCAGTGGTACACTGCTTCTGCATGCTTGCTGTGCTGTGTTGCATGTGCAGAATGCGTAGTTGGAGTGTTTTTCTGCATGTTCTAATTGCATTGTTCCTACTGGTAGGATGAACAAAGCTAGAACAACAGCCGCCTTTGCCTATCTCTTTTTATTGAGAACAGATTAGCCCTTCCAAGCGCCCCATTCAAGTATTGAATCTACTGAGCCCTTCAAACACCCCATCCAATGTGATTGGATGGAAATCTCAAAGGGATCATCAGTAACGGGCGTAGTGTACCCCGTGGGTCGAATCTCAACACTTCTAGGCTTGACTCTATTCGTGATTTTGAATCGCCATGCTCATGGACCGAACTGCACGCATTTCTTGGACTTTCGAACACCTTGCATCGCTTCATCCCACATCATGCTAAAGTCCTCGCACCGCTGTCGGATCTACTTCGCCGAGGCGAGACCATTACGAAGGCTACACCATTCACATGGACTCCTGACAATGAGCATGTCTTCCTCTCTGTCAACAAGCGCTCTCTCATCCAGAGAACCTTGCCTTCTTGATCGGTCACGTACTGTCTACTTGCAACTGACTGGTCATAACTCGCTGTTGGCTCTCATCTTTATCTACTCGCTGATGATGGAACGCAACTTCGCATTGCTTTTGCATCTTGGAAGTGTAACCCAGCAGAATCCAACTATCATCCTTATGAGGGTGAACTGCTTGCACTGGCAGAGGGTTTGAAGCAACATCACCCATATCTTGTTGGTTCCCATGTTCGCATTTTGACTGACCACCATTTACTTCGTCACCTCACTGACGAACCCAAGCTCCATCCTGTTCAGCTACGTTGGTTGGAACACATCGAATCTTTTGACTTTGAAATTGAGTGGGGAATTCTATTGCTGACGTTCTTTCATGACGCCACCACACCTTGGTGGTCTCAATGCAGAATGGCGAAGATTCCCTTGCCCTCTTTGATGACTCCGTCACCACTTCAATCACTCTGGATTTGTTGCGTCGCCACTACGATACAGACCCAGAGTACCTCACAATTGTCAAGTCGCTGGATCGACTTGCCAAACCCCCACGTGGGCCCTGTCCACACCTCCGTCGACACACCAGCATCAACGGACTTCTCTACTTTCGTGACGCTACTGTCTTACAACTTTACACACCCACAGCCATCCAGCCTTCACTGATCACATCTGCCCATGACGAGACGATTCACAGAAGTTGGGAGTGTACAGCTGAACAAGTCATTCAGACTTATCACTGGCCACGTCTCCACTCCGATATTCAACAATATGTACAAACATGTGACACCTGTCAGTGTAACCGTGTTGAATGTTGTCAACAATTTGGTCTTCTTCATCGTCACAACATTGCACCTCAACTGTGGCACACGATTACTGTCGACTTCATTACAAAGCTTCCTCTCACAGAACGTGGACAGGATGCCCTTGCAGTTGTAGGTGACTCAGCCACCAAACATACCCACATCTGGCCCTGCAGCATGTCAGACACTGCTCGTGACTTCCCACTCCAGTTCTTCGACAACATTTGGCGTCACCATGGTCTTCCCCATGTGATCATTAGCAGCTGTGACTCGAAGTTTATTTCCCTCTTTTGGCAGCAGCTTACCTCCCTTCTCTGCACTCGTCTGAATATGTCAACTGCCTACCACCCTCAGACTGATGGTCAAACTGAGAACAAAAATGCTTGGATTATTTCAGCACTCTGTGACTACGTCGTGTGGGACCAACGCAATTGGGATCTTCACCTCACTGCTGTTGAGTTTGGAATTAACAATTCGATCAACGCCAGCACTGGATCGACACCATTCTTCCTCGATTCTGGCCAACATCCCCTGTCTCCTCTGTCCCTTGGCATTCCTATCTGCCAAAATGCCACCCTTGACGACTGTACAGCCTGCCTTTCTGTTGCGAAAGACCTTCTTCAGCGCGCCCAGGACCGCCAATGTGTGTATGCCAACCGCTCTCGTCGCCCTGACCCCTTCACAGTCGGTGATCTTGTTCTTGTTTGTGCTGTTGATTTCGTTCCCCCTAACCAGACTGGTCGTCCTTCCCCTAAACTTTCTGCTCAATTTTATGGCCCTTTCAAAATCATTGAAAAACTTGGTATTTCTTACAAACATGACTTTCCCCCTTCTTGGCGTATCCACCCTGTTTTCCATCCTGCCCTTACTTCTCCCGTACTCCTGATGTTTTTACTCCACTCCCTCTTCACCTTCGTGATATCTCTCAAGTCCTCGCACTTCGTCGTGACTGTTCTGGTAACATTCACTCAGTCCTCCTCTCCTACATTGACCATCCTCCTCTCTTCAACACTTGGGCCAAATTTCCCAATTCCTCTACCACCACCATCTGATGTAATATCTGTGCGTCGTTACACTCTGTTCTCAGAGGGGGTGTGACGGAATTTCGTTTGTTTTTTTCCTGCAGGTCAAAACCACCAATAAGAAGAGTTTTTCGCTCGTTGCCGCTCGACGCAGCCTCCCTCCGCCCCCTTGACTTCTCCACCTGCTCCCGTGGATTCCAACCTTCGCAACCCCGCTGCGCACCATCATTAGCTCCCTCACTTGAGGCAGCAAAAAAAAGTTGGTGGAGGGCAAAAAAAAACTTCTGAAAACTTTTTTTTCCCAAACTTTTTTGTTCGGCCCCAAAACCCTCCCCTGATGCAATCGCCTTCGCTCACCCCGCCATCGAGCACTTCTGCGCGACCGCCGGCAACCTCATCAAAGTCCAACACCACCAGCAGCGCTAACACTGCCAACAACAGCGTCTCCTTCCCCTTCGCTTCATCCCCAAATACCCTGCGATCTGCGTCCGTCTCGGCTCAGTCCCTGAGTAGCAGCAACATCCATGCCAACCCAAGCCCCAGTTCTTTGGTCAGGGAGACATCACCTCTGCGCCATTTTTCTCATCAGCCATCCAGCTCAGCCGCGCCCCACCTCGATAAGAAGATTTCGACCTCCTCTGTGAGATCGTCAGCCCCAATGACTGGCCTTCCACCGCGAGTAACGCCTGCAAAGCGGCCTGCCCCGAATTCCGGACCAGGGGGTTCAGCGAACTTGGACGCAAAGCGTCGACACTTGCCACGGCACATGCCGGAAGCACCGCCGCCCCTCAAGCCCCCACCAGCGGCAATACCGTCTCGAAGAACATCCTTCTCCACTTCGTTGCCTCCTTTCCTTGGAATTCGTGGGCCGAAGCCTGACGACACCGGTTTATCGGTGACTCCATTAGAGACAGGCGCGGCGAAAGCCCTTATTGAAATGGAGAAAGTCAGGCAGAGTATCGACATGGGCTGTTTGGCGAAGAGCACGAGTTCCTCCGCTCAATCGGTTGCAGTAGACGATCCGTCGCCTCCTCCGCAGGATGGGAACCATGACTTGCCTCACATAAAACGCGAGCCGTCGCCCCGAACTGAAACCACCGTGGTAGTGGACAGAATCAAAGTGGAAGCATCAAGTGATCCCGTTGCTCCGACTTACGGTCCTGAGCCGCCCGAACCCACCCTTTCTGAATCGAAAAGTCAGCCTGGCGTTGGAGCGCTGCCTTCAAAATCGGCCTCGGCAGCCGCCTACCACACGGTGCAGCCACCTTCCCCGCTCCCTCCGACTTCGATAGAAGATGGCCCGTCTGAGGTTGCTCGTAACGGGCCATCAGTGTGGACAGACCCTCTTCGCGTCATTGAGACGATTTTGGTGAATCGGATTAGAAAGCCCGTGGGAGTGGTTCTGGCTGCGTGGTGCGAAATTCAGGCTACCCGCACCACCAATCAGACCGACCAACCGGATCTTGACAGGTTGCTGACTACGCTGCTGGAAAGCTACGTCGACCCCAGGTTAAATTTACCGACCTTTCTCCCTGTCGTCGCGTTACTCACATGGGCCTTAGTTTTATCTCAGTGCTCCGCAGCGCAGATGTTGCCTCCCGACTCACGGCGACGACGTCCATACTTGTGTGCCATTATCTTCGACTTCGACGCAGTCCAGCCTCCAAGCAGACTCCTTGGACTTTGAACATACCATCATCTTACCCCGTCTCTGAATTCGAGCTTTGCAAAACTGACAGCAAGACCCTGGCGCTAGACTCCGTCCTGGCAGAAATTTGCAACACGCTGGCCGCGATGAAGCAAGTTAAGGCAGATGACCCTAAATCAGAGGAATGGGAGAATGCATGGGCAGTGATGGCTGCACTGCAGTGTTTCTCTCCAGCAGATATCAAGTCATTGGAACTAGACACTCCTGAAAGTAGTATCGGCTGATTATACAGTGACCAATCCAAAGTACTGATCATTTGCTCCCTGCCTCCTCCCCATCCGTCTTTCCCTGCTCGACAACTATCTGCTTATGGTGTAGCATCACCAGGTCTCACCCTTGACGCCTCCTTTTCTTCAACTGATCGCGCTTTTGCCATCGTCGAGGTCCTCACGCATCGAAAACCACCCTTCGCAGCTGCGCTTCGCCGATCGTGCGCGGCATCGACAGACCTTTATCAGCTCGTCCGCTTGAAGGCTCTTCCTTTCTCCTATTTTCGCAATCCGTTCCTTCCTGCAAGAATCCGGCAACGGCTGTGCCTTTGGTTCGACCAAATGTTGAACCGACTGTCAGTCCACATTTCCGTTTCCAGCACCAACTACCCACCAGACCGGGAGACACTAAAGTCGAAGGAGGAGAAGAGCGCAACTTTGAACAAAGCAGACGCGGAGTTGGTGCTAGCGGTTTCTGAGATTTGTAACAAGGCGGCCATGGTCGGAAGGCGGGAGGGCCCATTGTTGAAGAAAGTCAGTTTAATCATTCGGCAGAGCGGGAAGGCTGATGGTGGCGGCATTGGGATGCCTCCCACGAAAAGTCGATCTGCTCGGAATGGAGCCCTTGGGGGCACAAATACCGCGTCGGCTACGTCCAATGAAAGCATAGTGTCGACGGAAGACGGAAGATCCGCAGCGAGAGACACTACAGCTTGGGAAGCGCAGTCAGGAAGCCGCGGAAGCATGGCAAACTCGTCAGCGGTAGCACTTGCTGGCAAAACTGCCGCGTCAACCTCTTCCGCCACTAAGCGATCTTCAATCGACTCTACTACGACCTGCAACATCGGTCCTCCTCCTCCACAGGCCGTCCAAAAACAGAAAGCCACCGTCCAGGCGGACGGGGTCAGGAACGGTGGTGTCACCGCGGGCTTGCCATCATCACGAGTCTATCCGACCCCTCGTCGTCGTCTCTTTATCGTGCAGCACCTCGGGAGGGGCAGTGCCCTGGCATTCCCCGCGCTAGCAGGCCCGACACGCGGTGTGCGCACGGCCCCGGACGGCGCTCTTCTCACCACCCCCGGCAGCGGTGCTGGCCTCGCCAACAAGGACGTCAGGACGCGCCTCGAGGCCGCCGAGTGGCGCGAAAACGTCATCAAGGCATTAATTGGCGCCGCTGCGCGCGTGCGCGCTGCGATGTTGTTGGAACAGGCGGCAAAGGCGGCGGCGGCGCCGACGCCAACTCAGCCGCCTCCAGCACGCGGTGAGGCTGTCGGTGCGGGTGGCGGGGGAGGCGTCGGCGGCGTATGAATTTCATTATTGTTCGTGCTCCGGGAATCTAGCAGCCTCGGCTGGTTTTCACCGCTTTGTATTATCTGGCGGGGGATTAGTCCTCTTTAAAAACTGTGTTGCACATGACATTTTGGATAAACGTAAGGGGCACAGCCTTCTAAACCGTCGCAGCAGCTAACGGCAATTTAGAGCGCTTTGTTTTTGCTCCTGAACAAGATTGGATCCTGTTTTTGTTCGTCGAGAAGGCCCGTATCCTCGCGCAGTGCGACGGAGCATGCCCAATGCGTGATGAAGTTTTTGGAGGAGAACAGTAAGTGATCGTGGGATGGCAGCTGGAAGCCTGGAAAGCTATAGCACAGCCGGCGGAATGCGCACGATAGTGAAAAATTCGCTGGTATTAATACCTTTTTTTTTTCAACGAAACATGGCCGGGGGCTAATCAAGGAATCGGGGTAAAAAAGAGTCAGAGGAGTCTCACATAGTGGGTACAGCAAAGAAAGCCAAACGGAGGAGCTAAAAGGAAAAGAGAAACGGGCTGCGGCAGAACGGGAAACATTAGAAGTCGACGTCCTGTTCGTCAAACAGCGAAGAGAACGCCAAAGATCCACACCGCGGATCGTGAAAAAAAATTTTGAAAAACGAATTTGGAAGCCGGAGGAAAACGAAACCCAGCGTTTTCTCAAACGTTCAAGCAAGAAGAATGTAAAAGAGGGGCCTCCTTGACACCCAACGCCTAGTCAAGTGGCGACCCATAACTGGTAAGCCAGGGTTGAAGCAGCGCGCGGACTTAAAGAAGGAGCAGCGTCGGTAAGAGCGCAGACACTGCGGCTGCAACGACAGCACAGGCGGCATTGGCTGCGGCAATTGGCGCGGCGGCGGAGTTGAGCAACCCGTTTTGCGAAGTGGTAGCAGCAGCAGCAGAGGACGTGGAGGTCGAAGTGGACTTTATAGTGACGGTGGTGGTGCTGGTTGAAGTGCCTGCGCCGTAAGTGTTTACTAGGTTTTGACCATTGTTCGAGTACGTGAAGTAAAAGCTCATAGCCGAAGACGGTGTGGTCATGGTGAGTGTAGTGGTGGTGGTGATGTCCGCCGTTGTGGTCGCTGCGTCGGTGGTTGTCACCATATCGGTAGTGGTCGCCACACCCATATCAGACGTAGTGGATGCGCCCGCTCCGTCAGTCACTGCACCATAGGAGTTTGTGGTTGTCGTTGTGTCGGTAGCGATAGGGACAACGGCAGGTGTGGTGGTTTTGGTCGAAGTCATCGACATGGTTGTCGAGGACATTGTGGTTGTCATGGTCGTAGTCATGGTCGTAGTGGATACTATGGATGTGGATGGACTGGATGACGATGGACTAGATGACGATGCACCAGCCGAAGTGGATGGAATAGAGATCGTTCCAGGGATTGGGAAGAACGAAACGCTTGAGACGGATGTTGCCACGGATGCAGCCGAGGAGGAGGACGATGACGATGACAATGAAGCCGACGACGAGGATGACGACGACGATGCTGATGCCGTGGCGCTTGTCGTCACTTTTACACTCATTGTTGTTGTCATGGTGGTTGTGACCGCAGACGACGAAGACACGGATGTGGTTGCTGCAGCCGGCGCGTTGGTGACGACCACGAGTGAAATCGTTGGGGCAACTGTGAGGGTAACGGTCATCATGGCACCCGCGCCGAAAGTGGACGAGGCTCCACCAGCGGCAGCACCGGCGCCAGCACCAGCTGTACCAGCTGCGGCATTGGCGGCCGGAACAGCAGCGGCAGCTGCAGGCTGCGCGGCGGCCGCCCCGTTCCGTCTGCCCTCAGCACCGAGCGGAAGGAGGGCGGCAAAGGCCACGAGGGCGGCGATGACTGCGAGTACCGTGAGAGGAAGTGGACTCGTTCGGGAGTCTCCACGGGAACCGCACGTTGGCCGCCTACTCTTTGCTGTTGTCGACTGCGTACTCATCGTCTGTCTCGAAACAGGTGCGGGAGGGGGGCAGGAGGGCGGTGCAGCTAAAGCCGAGCGTGGGGCTTGCTAGCTTACTTTGACTTGGGGAAAGAAAAGGGCGGGGTGGGTGGGAAGGGCAAGGAAGCGCCGCGAAGAAGAAACAAAACAAAAAATAAAATGATAAAAATTAATTTGTCCGCTTCGCCCTGTCTGCATGTCTCCGAATTTTTGCTTGTCTCCCTTTCTTTTTGTCAACGATTTCCTTTTTTGGATGCAGCAGGCCGCTTGTCTTCCTCGAATGCTCCAAATCTCTCCTCGGCGTGGCGTTTGTCTTGCCTCCCTCATTGAGAAATCTGCTTTCATCCATTTGTTTGCAAGAGCCGGACCGTCAGTCAGCAACGACCAACCAGAAATAAGCCAAAACGAAAAAATAATTAAGAGAAAAAAGTTGACTTGTCACCATCCAGCACACAATGAAGCCCATTTGATGATCTCACCTCAAACCGGGCACTGCACATCTGGCGCATTTGACAGCAACAAGGCTTGGGCGTGCCTCATTCATGTGTGACTGTGTGGATGAAGGACGCTGCTCTGATGCAGTTTTGATTGACATTAAGGGGAATGCAAAGTGGAAGCAATTAACCTGCAGGCTCAAGGGTGTGATGGAGATCAGAACCAAAGAAGGCATTCGATGGTGATCACCTGCTGTGCCTGTGCTGCCCATCCGCAGGAGGCTGTTTTTATCCAGTGGATCATGTCACTGATCACAAATGGATACCCTGTTTCATCTCTCTCCATCACTCCGATATATGGACTTGTTTCTCAATCTTGCAAGACGTTTACTGCCCCCACTGGATGGTTGCATTGGTTCATGATGCACCATTCTTTGGTTTGGAGGCAGTGTACCACTGATCACACTGTTGGTCTCCACAAATGATAGGTGGAACTGACTGGTTAGCAGCAAGAGGCACAAGACGGACCTGAACCTATTGTGACTGTCAGTTATTGTTCTCACGATGCCCATGGGAGAGCAAGCCACCGCCAAAGCAGACCTGGGCGCCGGCTTGCGCTGTTGACAAATACTCCCAGGCTTACTATTCACTCCGCCTTTTGCAGCCATTGACGGACGAACACGCTGCCCACCTTCAGACAACATCACCACACATAAATTTTCTACACATGTCAACTACCTGCTGCAGCCGCAGAATCCACCAACTTGTCTTCCACCATCTGGCTCCTGGAACTACTGGAAAAAACTTTGATGAATTGAAGGACTCACTTCATCATGCAATCAGCTCTGCTTGATTCTCGTGTGGTTCCATAACGTCCATTCATTTTTCACACTATCAGCTGTCTGCCTCTGCGTCTGCCACAGGCCTTTTCGATGGCCCTCCACATAACCCACCCCAGTTCACGACAATTATGGGTGTTGGCCGTCCACTCACACCATCTGCAGACCATCAGTGCTGTGTTACTAATGAAAAGCAATGCATCACTGTCCTCTACAACATTAGGCGCTCAACTAGCATCTATGATCTGGAGCCCATCCAATACGAATTTGGCTCCACATCTGTCTGCACACCTGGCTTCTTAAACTCGGCAAAGGGCACCACTGGCGTTTTTACAACCTGTGCATCCATGCTGCAAAATACTAGCCAATCAGTTGTCTTCAACGGCTGTGCCCTCCCATTTCATCCACTCCAAAAGGAAGACTTCACTGCATTCCCCTGCTGTCAACGTTGTGGATACTCCAACCATAACTCCCAATCTTGCAAGACTGGTCGCCTCTCTGGCTCTCTCCTTTACCCAACCTTTTCAGCAGACTCCACTACCCATGCCAATTCCAAAGACACCAGCCAGACAGCTCAGGCCCTTCCTGCCACCACAGCTCCCCCACCTGTGCCACCTGCCCCTCCTCCTTCTGTCCCTCCTCCAGAGCTGCAATCAATTTTGACAGCCCTTCAAAACATCCAGCAACAGCTCAACGCACAACAGACCTCCTTGCGCACAGAGCTGAAACAGCATCAGACGTCAGTACACACTGATATCCAAAAACTCACCACTCAGCTTACCCAACTTGAGCAGATTCCTGCAGCACTGGAACACTGCCTAGTAAAGGTGGACGACAACATTCAGAGACTTGCAGCTGCTGCAGCCAATGTGGACACTTTGCTCAAAACCCATGCTGGTGCTATCCACAACCTAAATCAGTGAGTCACCACACTGGAGCCACTCACTGCAAAATTGGACAGCTGCCTCACTGCAGTGAACAGGACCACCCAGCTCCTCAGCTCCCACCTCTGGACAATTGAAGAATGGTTGAAATAAACGACCCAATTGACGAAGACCTTGACGACTGTTCCTAATAAATAGAGCTCAGATGGAGACATATGGAGCCAGTCAGAGGCTGTATGGGAACCCAGTAAATAATGGGAGAGCAGAAATCCAAGCCTAGTCACATATGCCAGCAAAATACAGGTTGAGATGGGTTGGTAATCCTCACAATTACCAGTAAAAGGGGGCATACACTTAATTCGTTTGAGGTCACAGACTTGACAGCCTGCCATCCTCACAAGTGGGAATACTTTATGGACCAGGCACATATTAGGGTTGAAATACCCCCCAGACATTAGCCCGATAAGTTAGTTTTGGCCTGCAATTTGCTTTCTTTCACTCTAGGGCCCAAATCCTGGGGTCAAAGGAGGAGTTTAATCTCACACCCCACCACAACACCACCACAAGATATATGCTGTTGACATTGGAGGGCTTGAGAAGGCTCACCAAATAAAGATTTCCTGTGGACATACACGAAGTAAGTTACTTGACCAATCCACGTTATCACAGACTGACCCACAGGGTACACTACACCATTTATTGATGCCCCCTTCAAGTACTCCATCCAAAAGCATTGAGGGAGATGCTTGAAGGCCTCAGTAGATTCAATACTTGAATGGGGTGCTCAGAAGGGCTAATCTGTTCTCAATAAAAAGAGGCAAAGGCAGCCGTAGTTCTTGCTTTGTTTCGACTACTGGAAGAAACAATGCAATAAGAACACTGTTAATGCGCAGTAATGGGCAGCTGGTGCGAGTAACACTGCACAGTATTGCACAGTAAGTGCGCACTTACACTGCGCTCCACACACACTGCGCTATTCCTGACTCGCTCTGCATACTTTTTACTGCTTTATACGCTCTACAGCACTGCAACCTACACTCTGCACAAGTGACTTAGAAACCAGTGATTGCACCAACCACTGGGTTTCTAAAAGTGGGTAAAAACTGGGCTCTCATCAGAGATTGCACTGAATTTCGAAAAACAAGTAAAAGCGCCTTGTATGAGATCTCCTCTTCATCTTCAGGGGCTCATCTATAGTCTAGTGGCAAAAGGGATAAGACAAGTCTTTAAGATGGGAAGCTCCTGGTTATTAGCAGAGCCAGTACCCTGGATTCAGCTCAAACTCAACAAAGATGGATGATGTGGTTCAATTCTGTCTCTATTCAAGGACAGCTAGACCAAGTCGAGTTGCTCAATGAAGAGTACCCTACAGGCCCCAGGTTCAAGCCCCCTGACTATCCAACATGGTGACCAACAGGCAGCAGTTCAACAAAGGAATGCCCTAAGGCAGTATGGCATCTGCCAGTATCACAGAGACAGAGCTCAATGTGAGAACCAACCAGGTTGGGGAAGGAAGAGAAAGGAAAGGGAAGGAAACCTCACCCCAGCTTGGCATACAACACACTGGCCTGGGGAAATCATACCTCTACTAGCTTGGTCAGATAGCACCGGCCTAAGAGGACTCCATCCCCAGCTTGGTCTGGTAGCACTGGCCTGGGGAGAAACACCAAAGAGGAAAGAAAAGGATTGGTTGTTACCTAGGTAGGATTTGTTGAGAGAGAGTAGATATATATAGAACAAAGGAAGGGAGAGAGGGAGTATTTATAGGAAAGGGGAGGAGAGAAAGAAGAGAGGGAGGAAGAAAGAAAGAAAAGAGAAAAAGGGAAAAGACATAACAAAAGGAGAAAATGAAAGAAAGAACAATTTGGAAGGATGAATCACTCTTTCAGCCACACCCCCCCTCCACCCAGTGTCTCTCCTGCCTCCAAATTTGGGGTGAAAATAATTTGAGGAGGAAGAGTACTGGCATATTTGGACTGAGAACTACCTATCTCGAGTGGACAACAACACCATCACAGACATACATGCCCTCTTTGCCTTCCTCAAGACTATGGAAGCCCATAACAAACCTAAAGGACCAACTGTCGCACCACCAGCAGAGCCAGTCAATCTACTTCGCAACTTTCACGACCGCCAAGGGCAAAGGCGATCCCACCAGGCTGAGTGACACCACCATGACAGGGAAATCTGTGGTGGGCGCTGCCATGGTCAGGGCAGCCACGCTCAGCGACAGGGTAGAGAATGGCATGCAGAATGGTGATCGGAGGGACGTGGACACCACACCTCCCGAAGTCAGAGACAAGCAATAAATTGGGCTTTCAGCCGATTTGCACCAGTCCGGATCCTGGTCCTGATTGGATTCCATTTTGGAAACAGATTGTGGTCCGAGCAATGGATCCTAACAAGTGTGGTAAACAATGTGTATAGCTTTGGCGTTACTTTGAGTTCGACAAGGTGATGGAACTCGCAGTTGACACTATGCTACAAACCATCTCCAAACTTGAAATCGACAAGTCTGATGTCCCTGTCTATAAAGCATTCATTGAAAGGCAACACCCAATTATTCTATCGACTTTGTCGTTATGCAAATGTGATTGGCAAACAGAGCACCAAAGCTTATCACTATTCTTGCCGATATTGTAAGGACAATGTCATTTGAAGAATCTGGGGATATGTTAAACTGTTTTTGGTCTTTGGACTTTTGTCTGTCTGAACTGTCTTAATTATGTTGGACCAAACAGTGGAGAATTTGAATCAAATGTTGAAGAGCTGGTTGGCTGCTATTCCAACCTCGAAACCCCATATTTGTATTCACTCAAGTATCTTCCAATTTGTGGAGACGATGATTGTCATCTCAAGTATATTCAGTCTGCCATTGAGATTGATCGGAACGTTTACACTGACGATCTTTGTCGCAATTTGTCAGGCTAGCGCTACCATTCTATATTTGTGCTTGGCGTTGAGCATGAACATTTGGATCTGCTTCACAATTTTGGCAACAATAAGTCTGAACTCGGTTTACACCACATTGAAAAATTTATTCCTATAGTATTGTCAAAACTGTTATGAATCACCCTCTGGAAACTTCTGGAACCTTCTAGAACATTCCTTCATGGAACCTTCTGGAACCTTCTGGAACCTTCTTTGCTTTCCTGACTTGTCTTGTTGTCATTGGTATCATTGGTATCATTGTATTACTAATTGCTCTTTCTGGAACTTTCTTTGAGTCTTGACAAGGAACACTCTCAAAAGGTATAAAAGGGGGATGGGGGACCTGTCCTGTCCCTAAAGTGAAATATTGTTTCCAATACAATCATCACTCCTCTCAGCTCCTTGTCTGTCTTGTCCTGTCCTGCCCTGTTCCTGACAGGACACTCACACTGCGAGGGGCAGAAGGCCCAGTGATGGGGCAGAACCAGCCATGCCAAGGTGCCAGACGCGTTATTTGCGTGTGGACTATATGAGGACTCTGTACTCCAAGCCTAATTTATTTTTATTTTCGGCACTTGTACAGACATGCATAGGGTTGGGGGGACTTAGAGCATTTGTGCTGGATGCTCCAAGTCAGGGGGTTGACTTGTCAATTTTCTCTCTCTCTCTGTTTTTGGGCCATTTCTCTTTTTCCTTTTTTCTTCAATCTGATTTCTGTCCTTTGGCACCAATACAGAGTCCCTTCAAATCCATCTGGCTCACGGAGGGGGTAGTGAGAGAACCCCTACATAGTCAACTCCCTTCTCCCTCCCCCCCCTGTCGCTGGCGACAATGAGGGCTCCTGCAGCACTGTCTGCAACGAGGGGCGCTAGGTTGCGCTCTGTCCGTCCTGTCGCTATTAACTGCTCCTGTTGTATTTGAGATTAGGTTCCTGAGATAAAAACCCCCTTTATTCTGCAGTCGTGTTGCGCCCTCAGGAGTGCCCTTCCGTTTCCCCTCGCATCAGGTGGTGGCCATGTGATTAATCGGTGCTCCATCACCAATCCCTCAGAGGATTGTCCCTCTGAATGTTCATTCTTGGTGTTTGAGACCCCTGTTAGACAGATCAGTAGGGATACTTCGTGGACTAGGCAAGTAGTAGGGTTGAAACACCCCCCAGACAACAGCCCAATAAAGTTAGTTTTAGCCTATTATTTGCTTTCCCTCACTATGGGCCCAGATCCTAGGGTCAAAGGAGTGAGTATAGTCTCACACAACACGAACATTGTGGGTTGTAAGTGGGTATACAAGCTGAAGTTCAAACCTGACAGCACCATCGAACGATTTTGTGCAAGACTTGTTGCTTGTGGTTTCATACAGGAGCCTGGTGTTGACTTCACTCTGACATACTCACCAGTAATTCAAGGTAACACTCTCTGATGGATGATTGCCCTCAGCACCCTGTGTGGCTGGGACATGTAGATGATCGACATCTCCTCAGCCTACCTGTACAGAATCCTCGATGTCGCCATCTTCATGGCACTGCCATCTGGTGTACCAATCCCCTGGAATGGTTTGGTTACTCCAGAAGGGATTGTACAGGCTAAAGCAATCAGGTCAGACTTGGTACCTGCGCCTTGCAGCACACCTACGGTCAAAGGGATTCCAGCAAAGTCAGGAGGACCCATGCTTGTTCTGCTGCAGAACCAGCATGGACTTAGCTTCATTCTCACCTACGTTGATGACCTTCCCTTGTTTGGTCACACTGCTGCCATCAAGAATGTGATTGCTGACCTCAAGGGGGAGTTCAAGCTTTGGGCGCTTGGGAAGCTCACCAACATTCTCTCAATGGAAGTTACCTGTGATTCAAACTTCACAATCATTCACCAAGCTAACTTCATCCAAAATTTCTTATCTCGCTTTGAGGCTGAACACGGCACTGTGAGGCCTTGAGGTGCACCACTCAAGACCACCTCCAAGCTCACCCCGCATGTGCCAGACTCCATCAACCCTGACAAAGAGAGTGGCGACAGCACTGAGTATTTCTGGGTGATTGGCAGCCTCAACTATGCAGCGACATCAACCAGACCAGACCTTGCACTCAGTGTCAGTCTACTTGGCTCCTTTGCCCAGGATCCATGCAGACGGCATTGGTGTGAGCTGCTGGATGTTGTTGGGTATGTCAAGGCCACCTCCACAGTTGGACTTCTCTACAGTGCAGACAGCAACCCTCAACCTGTCAGATACGCAGACGCATTCAACTCCTGCCATGACTCTCCCTCGCAGATAGCATACCTTGTGCTGCTAGCAGGGGGTGCAATTGGGTGGAAGTTGACGCGTTTGTCAACAGTCCCAACATCATCAATAGCAGCAGAGTATATTGCCCTCAGTGAACTTGGTTGGGAGCTTGAGGTTTGTTTCCTTTCCCTGCTACAGTTTTCCCAGATCAGTCAATTGGTTTGGGTTTTTCACCCAGGCAGTGGTGGTTTAAATTCTCTCACTCAGTTTCTTTCTTTGAAGTAGTTTTGCTTTTAAAGGTGCTCATGCAAGGGGGAGTTTGGAATATGCCCTTCCAAGAGAAAAATAGAAGAATCAATTAAAAAGAAAAACTTGACTTGTCTTGCCTTCCTTCCCACGCCCGCTACCGCTCTCGAGGCCAAATCTCAACAGTTTCAAGTGGGCTCCCTATTGTTTTACCGATATTGCTGTAAATTAATAACGCGAGCACTGACGCCAGGAAAGAAAGATCGCATTGAGATTGTGTCCATGAGTACGAATGAGACAAACTCCTATATTTCTTCCCTTGCTGCAAAGCCTGCAAAAGCAGCTCAGCGACGACCGGTAAATAATAGTTTGCCATAGCTAAATCTTTCTTTCGCCGTGAAGACTACTCCTTAGGCGAACCCATTCCTGGCAACGCCGCACGACTCCCCATGCATCCTCGCCATCAAGACCTGAGCCGTTCCCAGTAACGCTCCCGGTGGCAAAAACACCACTACTTGCGCCGCGGGGCACCCACCAGCCCCGTTCTGGAGACAGCGCTCCAATGGACGCACGGTCGGATGCAGCTTCGACGACCGTTCGAGCAAGGTCCTCTCCAAACCAAGTGTCGAAAGCGGCGCGCGCTGGGTCGTCCGCGTCCTCTTCTTCGTCACTGCCGGCGTCGCTGTTCGCGTCTCCGTCGCTCTCCACGTCATTTGCGTTCCCATCTTCGTCATTCCCATGTGCAGCAGCAGATTCAAATGTCGATGGGACGCCTGCGGTGTTATCTGTGCGGTGACCGCCGGGTCTTGAAGCATCAGCGATGCAAATGCGGGCAACTGTCACGGCGTAGGAACGGTACAACCACGCCAGCACGCACAGAGCAAGCTCGGGTGGCCAGGCGCGACGCGGCGTCCCTGGAGCGGCCTTGGCTGCTGCATTGCTCGCGGGTTCCCAATAGCGGTCCTTGCCCTTCTGCTTGAGGTTGGATCCCGCTTTGAGTAGTGCGCGTCCCGACGAATCAGGCGAGGCACTAACGACAACGAAGGCGCGGGAGCCGGCGACGAGATCCCGCACAGCCTGTTCACGTATGGCGTTCACTGTGCGGTTACGGGCAACGACATCAGCGAGCACCCCGACGCCATCACCGAACCTATCCAAGCTCATGTCCACGAGGGTTGTGTTGAAACGGGCAGCCGGTGCTACAACCGTCTGTACAAGTGGCCGCGACGATAAAGTACCGTCAATGCGAAGTGCCGCGAGACGGCAGTAGCGCAATGCAGCCGCGATTGCGGCAAGCCCTGGGTCCGCGACCGGATTACCAGCAATGGACAGCGTCCGAAGGGCTTGCGCTTGAGGTAGTCGGGCTGCAAGCGCCACCGCGGTCGGATCGGACACGCGGTTGGCAGTGAGAAGAAGCTGTACAAGCGACCCGGGAATCCGTGAGGCAATTTCGGCGCCTCCGACATCTCCAATGGTATTTGCAGCCAGGTCCAGCTTTTCAAGTGTGCGATTGAATTCCAGAGCCCGCGCCAATAAGACCGCCCCACGGTTTGAAATCGCATTGTTGTTCAACACGAGGGTGCGGAGAGGGCAAGAAGGCAGTCGCAGGGCGCCAGCGATGGACTGAACTGCCGAGTCGCCGAGACCGTTTGAGGCTAGGGAGAGCGTGCGAAGTTGAAGACAGTTTGCCAGGGCGTTCGCTAGAGCTGTTGCTCCGTCGTTGGATATTTGATTGTAATCGAGTGATAAGAAGCGTAGGGTGAAGCGTAGAGCCGACTGGGGGGGCCGATATCAATGAAAAAGGGGGAAGAGACTGCCCGGAGCGATTATCTACGTGAGTTGACCCTAGGACATTTGCAAAGGCAAGGGCTCCAGTTGGCCCGATTTCGTTGCTGGTGAGATCAAGGTGTTTCATACAAGTCTGCCCTGATTCGAAAGAAGCCGCTAAAGCCGCTGCCCCGATATTTCCAATAGCGTTTCCAGAGAGAACAAGGGCGGCTAGGGTCGAGCAAAACGCAACGCCTTTTGAAAGCGCTATGCAACCCTCGTCGCCCAGGTGAGCGCCCGATAGAGCGAGGATCGTTAAACCATTCGGCGGACGCAAAGTATTGCGGGGTGACTCGTGCGGCGGAGTGGCTGCAAGAGCTTTCGCAATGGCAACCGCTCCAACCCCTGAGCCGACGCGGTTGGAGGACAAGCATACATCCATTACACTGTGACAGCGCCTGAAAAGCAATGGAACCACCCCTGAAACTCCGTCCTGGTCGATTTCGTTCCTGGCGAGGGCAAGCCTTTTCAGCGCAGTATTTTCCGATGTGATGATTGACTCGGCAATCGCAGCGGCGCCAGCATTTCCCAACCGGTTGCTGGAAAGGTCAAGGATTTCCACCGTATGATTCTTTGCTAAAGCACCCGCGATGGCAGCAGCACCAACAGCGTCAATTTTATTCCACGACAAATCCAGGAATCGAGTTGAGCAGTTTACCGTGAGAGCATCCGACAAAGCAGCAACGCCAGCGCTCGAGAAGGAGTTGTAGCTGAGGACGAGTTCACGAAGGCTGCGGTTTGACTTAAGTCCGTCGGCAAGAGCATTGATTCCCTCGTCACCGATACCTGCGTAGTGCAGTTTCAGGACGCTCAAGGAAGATTCATTCGACGCGAGGGTGTGTGCCAGCGGAGCGATTACGTTGCCAGAGAGGGAGTTGCCTGATAGATCCAGAATTTGAAGGGATGGGTTTCGGGCAAGAGCCGTGGCGATAGCGTTCACACCGGCGGCGCCGAAGGAGTTAAATTGAAGACCTAGCTCTTTAACAGAAGGCGGTCGGTTTCTCCAAGCGCGACTTTCCAAGTGATGGTGGGACTGATCGGTACTTTGGTGATGCTGAAGATTAGATGGACTGTTATGATAAGTGAGATATTGATGGTGATAAAGGTGTGAATCTGAGCATGATATTGACGGCTGCACTCCGCTAAGAGCCTCTGAAATGGCTATGACGCCCTTATCCCCGATGCCATTTGAGGCGAGTAGGATGCGACGAAGAAACACACGAGCCGACGGAATGGAGGCTTGCCCGGAATTGTGGCATTCTGTCTTTGGTTTATCCCCCGACCGCATCGCTCTTCGATATTTCCTCGACCGAAGCACGCTCGCGACGACGATCGCTCCATAGTCTCCCAACTTCAAGGATTCAAGGAATAAGGCGGACGAGGGAACCGGGTGGAAGCGTCTGCAGAGCGTGAGAACAGTGGCGGCAGGGGTCGACATCAGCTGAGAGGATCGAGTGGAGGAAGAAAATGATGCCGACGAGGGGCTGGTGCCTGCAGTAGTTGTCGTGGACGACGATGTGCTCGATAAGCTGCTTCTACGTGTTCCCGACGACAAGGAGCTCCTCGTGCTGCTGAGGCTGCTCTGGCGCGTTCTACTGAACGTCTTCATCGAGGATGAGGCAGAGGTAGCGGAATAGGGTGATGTGGTTGAGTTGGTGGCGGCCGCTGCAGTGGCCGTTGCTGTGACGGTACTCGAAGTTAGAGTTTGAATGTTGGGAAGAACGTCTTTGGACGACCATTGAAGCAGATTCTCTGAAGCCGCGTTGCTTATCGCCCAGCCTTCGTACCGGCGGCGTCTGTCACTGTCCGAGTAACCAGTAGGACGGGCACCGCGTTCAGATTCCAGTTCGCCTTGTTGTGTGGAATGCGATTTCTCTTCTATCTCCGGTTCATAGTCGCTGGCGCAAGACGACTCCATGTCCGTTTCGTCGAGGGAAGCTAAGAGATCAGTGAGCCTCACAGTGGTTGGGGGCTCTACTGCGGCCAGAGAGACCTCTCGCGTCGCCGCATCAGTTTCTCTTTGAATCTTCGCTTTAACCAAAAAGGCTGTTGACGATTCGGTTGTCGATAAACCACTAGCGCTGATATTTCTGTTTACGTCCATAAGAGCGCCGATTGCTGCGCCTGCCGGCCGTTCCTCTGTCGAAAACGGCGGGGGTGGGTAAAGTCGCAGAGGCAAGAGAAAGAGCAGAAGAGGATCCTCCGGGTCCGGATGGTCTCGGCTGTACGCCGAAGGGGAGGCTGGCTGCTGGGTGCGAGTTGCAGTTGACGGAGGACGCGAGAGACCCTCCTCATTCCTTGTGGGCCAGTGGAGAAAGGGCAAATTGACGGTGGCTGAACCGTCAGCCGGGTCTCCGCCGTCAGGCTCCGTGCCCCCATCACGAAGAAACTCGGTGCCGGCGCCAGTCTGCGCCTCCTCTTTCGGGGCCGTCGATTCCATTGCGCACGCAGAACGCACGTAACTGAGCGAGGAGAGGGGGAAACTCGACTGACGGAAACAACAGCTATTTTTAAGTAAAAACTGGGGTTGTCTCGATCGAGGTGGGCTGACCACACCCCACGTGAACAAACATTCACGCTTCTTCTCCCACTCCCCGATCGCGGGCCCGCCGGCTGCGAGTCTCGAGCAAATCGTTTTATTGAATTCATGTTGGCATGAGACAGGGATCGGCAGACCACGGGCCAGTTCCGGTGGTGCCATTTACGTGGAGGCGGGCGGAAAAACTCACCAATAAAGTGCACTGTTGTCTCGCTCTCTTGCTCTCACAGAGATTGGTCTTGTTTTGAGTGCAGGACCGTAAGAGCGAAACGCCTTGCAGGAGCAAGGTTTCGAAAACATGGTGGAGCTTGAAGAGCTTCACAGGTCAAAGTAGAGCGTATGGTGACTCAGGTAACTGCTCGGCGGAGCTCATTGGGTGGTAGTAAGAGGCACAATACAGACCTGAGCCTTTGTGACTACCATTTACGGTGCTGCATGATGCCCATTGGAAGAGATGCCACCTCCAGTGCAGACCACAAATACTCCCAGTATAAACCTAAAGGGAAACACAGTGTAAACAATTTTCCTCCTCCTCTGCTAAAGCAGATAACTATAGGAGAGGTTATCGCCCTGTGGCAGTCAGGCTTGCCCAGCAACAATTTTTTTTTTTTATTGTTCTGGCCTCGAAGGGGCCAGCAGGAAGAGAAAGAGCCATCAATGGTGAACTGCAATAGACTACGTCCAGGTATCACCTCAGCAAACCCACCCCATGCACTATGGACTTACAGGGTTGTCAGGCATCTCCACCGCACATAAAGTCACAATGATCAAAGGAGAAGGGGACAAACACAGGAACAAGAAAATAGAGAAGTAAGTCTGAGGGAGAGGGGAACAGCTGTGAAGAGTCAAAGGGTTGGGATAAGTCAGTTTAGGCTTCTGCCCATGTCAAGTTGTGAAAGGCAAGAGTGGGCTCAGTGAGTGTCAGGGGGCTCAGCAGGAGATGGGTGACAAGTGGCTCGTACTTGTTGGCACGAGGGAAGTTCTATTGTGTGGTGAAGCCAGATAATGTCTGCAACAAGTTTTATGCGGCTGAGGCAGTGGTCAATCCATCTGGAAGAAGCCTTCGAGTGCAAAAGCCAGATGCCTTGGCAAGTGTCAGTGGAGTGCTGGCGACTACAAGTGGTGCAGCAAGGTTGAGAGGGTTGTGAAGGTCTGTTACAAGGTCTGTGGGATGAAGGAGTGGGAGGGTGGGAAGGGTTGTCAGAAGGTGAGTGTATTCTGCTTCTGTGGAGGATAGCGATACGCAATGTTGTTTGTGTGAGACCCAAGAGACAGCAGTGTCCATGAGAAAAACGGCATGTCCAGTGTGCAATGTGCAGTCTCCAGGTTTGCCCCCGTAGGATGCGTCAGCGTATGCAGCTGGTTCAAGCGTGTTTGTGAAGAGCTGTAGCGGCTTGTGGCTAGTCCCATTTTTTTTTTTGTTCTAGCCCTGAAGGGGCCAGCAGGAAGAGAAAGAGCATCAACAGTGAACTGTTATAGACTTCGTCCGGGTATCACCTCAGCAAACCCACCCCATGCGCTACAGACTTACAGGGTCGTCAGGCATCTCCACCACACCACTCCTTGTGACTCAAAAACTATCAACAGAAAGTCCTCTCAATTCTGAACTTGCTGGTACTTAGTCCATTACGGAATTTGCATCGGGACAGGATTTCCGAATGTATCAACCTTGAGGGTTGCAATACCGCGTTGGCACCGGGAATTTTTGTAATTCGAATACCCACAGAGGAAAAGAAAGTACTCGAACTGCTTTCAGGGAAGCCCATGCACGTATGTGCTGAGCACTTGACTGTCCATATCGGTAGTGCCGTTCATATGTTGGCTGGGTCAGGCTCCAGGAATTTGAGTTGCGTGAGGCTTTGCTTCATCACGCTTATCGTCTCTCTCTCTCTCTCTCTCTCTCTCTCTGTCTCTCTCTCTCTCTCTCTGTCTCTCTCTCTCTCTCTGTCTCTCTGTCTCTCTCTCTCTCTCTGTCTCTCTCTCTCTCTGTCTCTCTCTCTGTCTCTCTCTCTCTCTCTCTCTCTCTCTCTCCTCCCCCCTCTCTCTCCCTCTCTCTCTCCCCAATGCGCCTCGTCCCAACCACGCGACCACATTGACATCTCTGTCTCTCCCCCCATCCCGCGATCCGTTCGTTGGCTGTCGCCCTCTACCTTGCAGATCTCCGTAGCAGCCAGGCCCCCCGTTGATAATCGCCACAGCCGTTTCAAAATCAGACCCCTGCTATGGCGCTACAACCAAAACCAAACTACGATGCAGAGGAGCTACTTCGTAGTTACCGTGCAGGCACACCCGAGGAAAAGGCACTCCTTCGCAAAATCGACTCGCGGCTGCTCCCTGCCGTCTTCCTGATGTACGTTCTTTCATACCTCGACAGAGCAAACATCGGCAACGCAAAGACAGGCGGAATGGAAAAAGAGTACAGCATGTCATCCAATGCGTACTCGATTGTCCTCACCATTTTTTTTGTTGGGTACGTCCTTGGCGAAGTCCCCAGCAATATGATCCTCACTCGAGTGAGGCCTTCCGTTTACCTTCCAACCCTCATGTAAGGCGAAGCAATGTTTTGGTTTCTTCTCTCTGAATTATCTTCAATGGCACTGCAAGGTTTCTCTGGGGCGCAGTAAGCGTAGCGTTTGCCGCAACACACAACTGGCAGGAAGTGGCTATCATTCGGTTCGTAATTGGCCTCATCGAGTCTGGATTTGCGCCCGGTGTGGCGTTCTTGTTGTCATCATGGTATCGCAAGTCCGAGCTTGGTTCGCGATTCGCAATCTACTACTCTGCCACAGCTGTGTCCGGAGCGTTCGGAGGGCTGATCGCTGGCTCTGTTATTGGTGCGATGGAGGGCGTCGGCGGACTCTCCGGTTGGCGTTGGCTCTTTATTGTTGAAGGACTCGGTACGGTGGCGGGATGTGTTGCAGCCTTCTTCATCCTTCCGGACTATCCGTCGAACACAAGCTGGCTTACAGAGGGGGAGCGGAAGCTCGCAACAGCACGACTATTAGCAGACTCCATCGGGCAGGCTGCCGGGCCTGGAGCAACGCACGGGCACGTTGCATCGCTGGTCGAAACACTTGGGGACTGGCGAACTTGGATGTTTACATTGCTGTTCATGCTGGTCACTGGTTCGCAAACTATTCAGTACTTCATCCCGACGCTGATGACGCAGCTGGGTTACTCGGGGAACACGGCCCAGTACATGACAGTCCCTCCCTACACGGTGGCAGCGGTCGCCATTCTCTCACTCGGGCTGTTCACTGATAAGACGGGGGATCGTGCTCTCGTCATTGCGGGGTGCACGTTTGTGGCGACAATTAGCTTTGTCGTCGATGTCGTGTCGTACGACGACCATGTACGTTACGCTTTCCTGTGTCTGGCGGTCGCTGGTGTCTGGACCTCTTGCATGCTCACACTGGTTTTCCTGTCCAACGTCATTGTGTGGCCGAGCGAGAAGCGCGCGGTGGCCCAGGCCTTTGTGAACGCAATGGGCAACTCAGCGTCGATTTACGGGTCGTTCTTATGGCCCGACTCGACCAAGCCTAGATATGTCCAGGGTTTCTCAACAACGATTGCGTTCCTCAGTACTGCTTGCTTCACATCGTTGGTGCTCAGATCTTTGAACAAAAAGTATCCTTACGTTATCCCTGACGCTGAAGCTGTTTTCGTCGAAGTGAGCGCAGAGAAACCTGCGATAAAGGCCTGAGAGGTCCTGTCTTTCGTTTTCGTTTTGGCGCTGATTGGACATACCGACATACGACATTCCGCCTCTTCACTTAACTTTACCTCAGTAGTCTTTTCAAGTGATCTGCATTTGTGTTCATTTGTTTTCTGCACTTTTCTGAACCCCAATGTCTGGGACTTCCGCTCCGTTCCGCACCTGTCTGCCATACACAGCACTTCTGATTCTAAAACGATAAAAGAAAGAAAAAAAACAGGTTCACGCCTTGATGGGGAAAAGGAAAAGAACAACGTAAAGACGAGAACAGCTTGGGGCATAGAAGTACCCATCTGAATCCACATCCCCATTTTCCACACGTGTTTCCTCCACAATCACCGTTGCTGTACAAAACCGAGGATCACCGGAGAAGAATGGATCTGCAGCTCCTCTCCATGGTATGTGGAGAAGAAAACAACTCCACCAGCATCGCCAAGGAAGCTCAACAAATAATGAAAAAAGGAGATACATAGCTTCTGCCCATTCTGCGGAGATAAGACCCTTTAGCAGACCTGGCTTATTCATGGGACATGTGTGCAGATGCCCAGCGAGATTGCCCACTCAAAGAAGGAGCAAATGAGCCTTTGCATACACCAAGCACCTGGAAGACAAGGGCCTTGACCTAATCAATGTTGTTGCACAGTGTGCACCACGCAGCCTGGGCTTCACAGGAAGAGTCCAATTATGAACTAGAAAATATGCACAATCTGTTGTTACGGCAGGGAAGCTAAGGTGACTCTGCGGACTTACTTCAAGGCACGTGCACTCAGCTCAATGTCGAGCAAAAGCATAACACCGGTGGGGATAAGAACCACAGCACTCAGCGTGCTCACAGTGTGCACGAACTGGGGTGCACTATAATGTCTGAACATCCTACATCTGAATTTTCTACAAAAAGTACATTTACTATGTCCACTTGTGTGTCTACTCGATTAGGTTTTTGTCCTTTTTGTCTGTCTTTGAACCTGTTTGCTGCGGTCATCCCCGATGGGCCCTGTTTGCGTCACTGATACACCTCTGCAAAGTCGTTTTCCTGATGCGGACCAAGAGGGTTCCAACAGGCACCATGCGCCTGTTAGGCAGAACTCACTGGTTAGCAGCAAGAGGCACAAGACAGACCTGAACCTATAGTGACCGCCAGTCACGATCTGTCCTGGACACCAAAAACAACCCCAACCATGGCTCACCAGCTACCATCCCTCATCCTGGCAGGGCACTGCCTTTGCAGCAGCCCCCAGCACTTTGACATGCCAGACAAGCATCTGCTTCGCAAATTGATAACAGCATCTTGAAGCCACCTCAATCTCTCTCCAACAACACCCAGGAAAAGGGGGAGACCCCAGCAGTGGCAAAACAACCCCCAATCCTGCAACGTTAAGCCTTTATTCACTTCCAAGCTCTAACTGCTCCTTCCTTCCTCCAACAAAACCACAAAGGATCTACAGGACTGATGCCTGTGCCAACCCACCAACACCATCTCTGCATAGTGCATAGGAAGCCACAGCAAAAGACGCCACTGGTGTGGTTGGGGACTGTCCTTCCAGCAGCACTAGGTGTGGTGGGCCCAGCAGCTTCGAGGCTTGTCTCTCAGTCCAGCGCAGACATTTTGGTGGCTGCAGATGGTGAGAGCCCCATGGGGGGGAAGCTCTGCGCCATGATAGCTTGGAGTACTCACATCACTAGGGGCGTAAGGTCCACTGATGCAGTGGAACCAGCCATGTCAAATGATATGCCTGTTGCTGTCAATACCCCTGACCTGCAAGATGTGTTGTTTGCGTGTGAATCGCACAAGGCCACTGACAACATGTCCCTATCTGGTTTCGTCACACTCAGTTACTAGGAGCCTCAGACCCTCAGCTTTTCAAGCGGTGCCACCCACATGCAACTTTGCTTGCAACACCAGCACAGCAGCTCAGCATCCAGAACTCAAATGCTGTTCGCAGGGGGGAGCGATTGACTGGACGCCAGTGCAGTTGTCAGCACTCAAGAGTCCCAACATCACCAATAGCAGCAGAGTGTACTGTCTTAGTGAACTCAGTGGGAGCTTGAGGCCAGCAACAACCTTCACACCACATTTGACTTTGACACCCACAATCCAGTCGCTTGCTGAAGAAGGACCCATGCAGGCTGATCATGTCCCTTATTTGAGCAGCCCGCCTCCTTCGAGACCATATGGTTTTTGAGAGCCAAATGCTGCTTGGACTGGTTGAGTTGAGGCAAACTGCTGCGAAGACTACTTTCATCCGAAACAGATCTGGACAACGAGAAGAGGAGCGTGGTGCACTGCACCACATGGAGGGCACGCATGGCACGCAAGGGTAGAGTAGATGGTTAGGCTCTAGGATGGGGCCCAAGTAGTTTTCCTTCTTTCATCTCGCCATTGTTGGCAGCCCTTTGTTTTCCCCAGTACACTCCTCAGCAGTGCCTCCCCGGATAAGGTTCCTTTCCTTACCCTGCCACAGTTTTAGTGGTGTTTTAAATCCTCTCACTCCGTTTCTTTAAAGCAGATTTGGCTTAAAGGCGCTTTTGCAAAGGTTAGTGTTGGAATATACCCTTGCAAGAAAATAAGGACAATTAATCGGAGAAAAAACCTGACTTGTCCTGCCTTCCTTCATGCGTCTGCTTCTCCTCCTACTCGACCCCCAATTGCTCCGCTCAAGCCCGAATTTTAACAGGGGGAAGGGGGGGAGTTTCGTAGAAAACGAATCAAATTTCTTAGAAATGACATTTAGTGAATGGGAGGGCGAAAGAAAATTCAAAGTTAAGCTCGTGGCAAACAACAGATCCAGCCATGAAGCCCTCATTGCAAAGGGAGCCATCAGTGTCAAAGGTCAAGGATGGGTGGGTATGAGCAAGGGCAGCAGGGAGGAGGGGCACGTCAATTGATTGAAAGCAGGGATGTGTGGAGGGCGCTGGATTGAAAGTGGAGTAGCGGGAAGTGAGGAGTGGGAAAGGTGTGGGTGTGAAAACGGTGGTTGGGGAAGGCCAGTTAACAAAGAAGATGGACTGGGAGGGTCGAGTTGCAGTAGCGCTTGTGTGGCTACTGATGGGGACTGTGTAGCAATGCAAAAGAATTCCACTTGTGGTGGGGTCATCAGACGGAAAAAAACTGCCACTTTGCTGCTGTCACCTACAAACGCCTGCAGTGCAGCTGGACTTCAGTTTTAGGTGACATAGCAGATGGCGAATTTCTCCTGTCCAATATAGGGAACCAAGTGTTGAAGGTTCCACTTATCACCCAAAAGGTGGTGGCTGCCCTATCTGCTCAATCATCTTCCAGTGATGATGACACGCCGATACCACAGCTTATGGGGTGTCAGAAGCACCTATAGAGCCAGCTCTGTATTTGATGGACATCATCTGAGATAAAACAGCACAAGCCTGAAAGTTTTGGCAGAGAACATCTTCCAGAAGATGTGGGATATTTCCACTCCAAAGGTGCATGCCAGTTTAGTTTCAATATTTGTGATGTATCTATTGTCTTGTATGTCGACAGATCTGGCAGATACTTTTGAAATGGCCTCTTGAAATTTGTCCCTGTGAAATGTCCATGGGACAGTGGACATGATAACTTTTGAAAGAAAGTACAAATAGATCTCTTATAGTTGAAGGAATTAAACAAGAAAATTAAAATCTCCTACACTTGAAACTGTAAGACCTTTTGCTTTCTTTGTGAATCTATTATTGACATACTCCTTCCTTTACCTGCTGATCAATCTTCAAGTCGATCACGCCAGGTAGCAAAGACAACCTCATCATTACGCTGGTATGAGATTCTCAAGTACCTCACATAAGGTGTTGGTCATAGTTTGGGTTCCTTGCCTCTGTCTTTACTGTGATTTGGTACAACACATTGCATTTTTTCAGATGATAAGTATGACTCTATTAGAAAGAGGAATCGATTTTGGTCGTTTCTCTAATATTTAGACTTAATTTTAGTCTTGTAACGTGTGCCTCTTGCTGCCAACCAGTCAGTTCCGCCCAAAAACATCACTGCACTTTCAAGTGTTCTACAGGCAGCTGCCTTGGCATGAGTCAGAAACTATTGGCTGCACAGAAGAAGCTGCTAGAGGCTCAACGTTTCATGGAAAGGAGGCATATTCCAAATCAATCTTGAGAGATTGGACAAATTCAGCAGAAGAAGAACAAATACTCCCTGGAGCTGGCTCATTCACATGCTTGCCTGGGACTATTTCACACCTATATTCTCCCAGAATTCACAATTAAAGGGCTCAGAGGAATGTATCTGGTATGCTCTTGCCATTTTTTTGTGTAGAAAATCTAATGCTGTAACTTTTTTTGTCCAGCTGGGACTCGTTCGGCGCAGCACTTGCTCCAGCACGTCAGCGTGAAAAAATCAAGACTTTCCGAAAGGGGAGAAATCTGCATCCTCTTTCCAATCCCAGTGAGGCATTTTTGACTTCATTATGTGACAAATGCATTCGATATTGTCAATTTGGGAGAGCCTCAGTTTTCAAGTGCCAGAGTCCTCACTGTGTAGTTCGTGAAGAGCACGATGTCAAGGCAGGAGGGGTTGTGCTTAAACAGGCTCGTAATTTATCCCCTGTGCGTGTGCGTGGGAACTAGTTACTACCCCTTTCCGAAGCCCGATCCTTTGCTACTCTCCTATGAAAACTTCAATCTGGGTGGTATTCAAATCGACGTGAATATTATTGTACATATCTGGCTGGTAACTCAAAGCAAAGTTCTCAATAGTCAAAACATTCGCAGAATCTGACCTCCTGTAGTATTGTAGGGGCGTTACGCACCCACTCAGTAACCCGCCTGGCCGGGAACTGACATCACATCCAAAACTTCGCCTTGAAGAATGGCACGAGGTCTGGGTCGTCCACAGCCTTCTTGTTCACCCCTGCGTACACGCGCATGAGGAGCTTGTACTCGCTGGCGGCGTCCAGTGCTGCAACATATTTTTCAAGTGTTGCCATTCCCATCGCTCTTCCTTCTGCGATGAGAGCTTTCTCCAAAACTGGGTCTTGATACCTGAAATTCCAGAAAATTAGAGGATTAGTTGCCAACACCGCACTCAGACGCCAGACAAGTTTGGTTCCAATCGCCCGCACACCGACCGCTTTTCTTTCATAAGAAGTCTTGCAGCCTCGGAATACAAGAACAAGTCGTCTTCTTGTGGAGTAGCGTCTCCCATCTCTTGGAACGGAAAACCAGCGTAAACAGCCCTTGCGGCTGCAGGACTGACTCTCCGCTCAAGCAAATACCCCAGTTCGATATGTGCATCGTGAGAGGTAGGATTTATCTCGATTGCCGATCGGTATAACCCCTCAATTCGCTGAATTTGGTCTCCTTCTGTTGCCGGGTTGCTGTTCAAGCGGCGAGTGAGAGCCCGTGCCAGACCAATGCGTGCCTCAAAGACCCGGCTCAAATTCAGACTGGGTGGAGGCGCGAGAGGCGCGATGGTCGTAACAGGACTAGTTTCAGCATGGGCCGAAACTGTTACAGGCCCAGTCTTCGGTTGGTGAGTCGCCTGCGTTCCGAATCCAACATTTCCATTGGCTTTAGGTGCATTTGCCTTCGCCGTTGGGCCTCCAACGGGTTGGCCAGGATTTGGTTTTTTCGTAGCTCCCCCTGTGATTCCTGGCAAAGCCTGCCCTTTTGGGTTGGCTCCTGGCTTTTTGTCCGCCACATTTGGGCGCTTCCCTGGCTGCGCAACCGGCCCCACTCCAGGTTTTTTTGCCACAGCACCGCCTCCAGCTGCTTTTTTCACCTCCTTTTTGCTACTTCCCGCGGTCCCTGCCAAAGCGGCCCCAATCCACTTATCCCGCTGTGAGGCTTCCCTTTCTAACTTAACAAACCATTCGCACGACCCGCGGAGCCGGTCCAATGCAATTCTCATATCACTTGATTCCTCCACAGATAGGGCGGCCTCGAAGCATACAATTGACTCGTCCACCTTGCCTAAGTTATCCTTCACATCCAATTCTGCCAGCTCCAACTTAGCGCGGCCGACCCAAGCCAAGGGAAGCGGCCTGCAAGGCCTTCGGAAGGCCGCTGTTTCGGCAATTTTCTCCAGCAGCGTTAGAAGCGCGCTGTGTTTCTGCAAACCGTCTGCAAGGAGGGCACGCGAGGCAGGTACGATGCTGTTGCAGTTGAAGGCATCAATGGATTCCAACAAGTGAGGTTGGGGTCGATCCATGAGAAGTTGGCCAATTATCCTTCGCGTCTCAAATAGACCTTTCAGTAGGCCGACAGTGGCTCGGCTATTTCTTTGGAATCCCGACTTACTGAATCCGGCATTTCCGTGTGTAGGTATGTCGGCGAGTTGCGACTGCAGACTTCCGATTGCTGCTTTGGTACTGCCCTGTAGGATATGACCCGCCGCCAGGGCGAGGGGAAGCAAGCAGTAAAGTGGGTGTATGGGGTTGTGAATGTCATCGACAAGAGTCAACCCGCTGCTGCAACGAAAATCGAAAGAAGCTATCTTCGCCCACTGCTGTACCGATCTCATTAGTTTCGCCTCTTTAAGAGCAACCACAAGATCGTTCAGAGCTGCTTCTTTGGGATCATCTGTGGATAAAACGAGAGCAACCGCCTGCATAATTTAATATCAATCAAGCCTGAAAGGTTGGGGGAGCAAGCATGAAGGGAGTCTTACCAAGAAAAGTTCGCCATTCGGCAACAGAGGCTTCAGTCCAAGGGCTTTCTTCAAGTGTGGAACGGCCCGCGATGCACTCCCTGATATTATGTTCAACCTACCCAAGTGAAAATGCACTTCGCCGCTTTCCCTTTCAACATTGAGGGCTTGCTCATACTTGCTCATAGCTAAATCGACCGAACTATTTCGTGTCGATTCAAAAGTTCCAATATCCACAGATTCCGTTTCTGTCTTTGTTTTCGACGCTGCCTGTTTAGCTTTCCAGGAATAGAGCCCTTGGACTTCGGCCGCCTGATCATTGTGTCCCAGTCCCAGTAATCGGTGGTATTCCTTATCCATGGCCGTCAATTTGGCCGCATCGGATGCGCTCGGAGGAACCCCAAGTCCAAGAAGCAGTCCGTCCACCTCGTCACTCATGAACCCGTCCGCTGCGGCTGCATTTTCCTCCTCTCTACCCACAGCTCCAGCTGAAATCTTCTCTTCCTTGCCTAGGAGGTCTTCCACCATATCGATCTCCTCAACGAGCCACCCCATCATTGCGTGCAAGTTTGCACCGACGACACCACCAATCTTTTCCTCTGTCGCCGTCATTCCAGCGGATACCCACGAAGCGCATTCCTTGAGAATATCCACAGCATCCGGCCCTAGTTTGTACGTTCCAGACCGCCATCGATCTAACATTGCCACGTAAGTGCGCTTTTTCTCCTCGGCAGCGCTAGCGCAAGCGTCAACGGAATAGCTGCCATTGGTACAGCCCTCTCCAGCGGCTTTGCTTTTAGAAAGAAAGGTTTTTTCCCACGGCTTCATTCTTGAAACGGTCCCCGACGCGGCGGAAGGCACCTCGGTGTTCTTTTCCTCGCCTCCGCCATCTCTTGCCGCCAAGCACCAGTGCGCCTGATGTGCTTCCATCCTATCTGCTCGCACCGCTCGACCGCAAGCTGCACAAGGGGCAACGCATGCAATGCCGGGTCCACTACCTCCACCGGAGATTACAGCAGCGGACGCCCACGCAGATCCTGCGCACGCCGAACAGCCCGTGTGTCCTCGAAGCGCTTTAGCAAGCGAAGCGAAGGCCTTGCAGTCGTTTGCAACATGAGAAGCAAGGCTCTGCAAGGGTATTGTCGCACCGGATGTCTCTGGACAGGAGAATGGACACCGAGTGGTGATGCCATGAAAGGGAGGTTGCTCGGAAGTTGATGCCAACTTGTTTGATGGAGGCGCTTCGCGTCTTGTCCCACCCCCATCATCCAGCGGTGCTTCACATTCGCCTCCGCCCGCTCGACAAATGGGGCACGTGTTCGATGCGTTTGGCTTTGGAGGTGTTGGGGCAAGTTGTGGGAACAGACTGAAACACTGCTCGCAGAACGCGTGATTGCAGGCTGCGTTAGGTGGGCGACGGGGCGAGTAGACCAGATTCAGGCAAACGACGCACAGAGGGTGTTGCTGGGAAACAACGGTTGAGTCTTGAAGAAGATCCCCAAAGGGCGGCAGCTCTGCTCCAAACCAAACGCATTCTTTACTGAATATAACATTCACACGTGGACTGAAAAAATCAAAGCACTGCCTTACCTTTCCGAACGCAAACTGTGTATGTTGTTGTAGCCGAACCATTCGCTGAGCGGACAGTGCAAGTGATATCCGTGTCTTCGCAGCCAATCGCGTCGAGTGACGTTTTGCTCATGCTAACAGTTGCCTTCGGGTCCGTCGCTGACGGCTGGAAAACGACTCTATCGGTGGTTGCACCTTACACGGGAAATCAGATACCGTGGGGCCGCGATCTCGCGGCACTCACCGACGCGAAGGACGTAGTCGAGCTCGAGTCGATGAAAATCTGGGAAGAGTACTCCAGTCGAAGACTTGAACGACCCGAGAGTCGCGTCGCTCGCTGCGTGGTTGCGGGATAGCACCGTTGCTTTAATTGTGACCTTAGCGAAAACGTTCGCACACACTTACGTGAAGGCCTTGTAACGTGAACGACTGTTACAGAGACGCTGCCGTCTGATGCTTCACACCTGACCTCAACATCTGTTGACCCTACAGGTATATTGACCTGTCCGTTGCTTTGGGACTTCAGGACCTGCACGAACGCGTCAGGCTCCGTTGGCGACGCAGTCACGACCACTGCGTCAACTTCGCTGGACAGATTTGTAAGGACGTATTTCCGGATGGTACGATCGAAAGGAGGGTGGAGGGTCAGTGCGCTGCCGGAACGCGTCACGAAGTGAAGTGCTTTCAATGACGAGTCATCCATTGTTTCAATACAATATTATTTTCCAACTTGAGGTATAGCGCGGCTGCGAGCGCGCTAAATGGTGCCCAGGGCGAGAGATGAATTGCTGGGACATTGAGAGGGCGGCGACTGTTCCGTTAGGTGCCTGCGGGGGTGGGGGCGGACGGACGACGGATTGGGTGAAAAGCAGGGACGGTTATTACTTAGTCGCGAAAGTGGCGATGTTCGCTGTTTAAACATCTATCCTTTTTGTGGTTGCAGCAAACATAGAGTAATTGAGAAAGAGTTGGGGTAAATTGTTTTACAGCACGGTAGGGCGCGAATAGGTGGGGTTTGAAGCGATTGCGAGAGAGAGTGGGTAAAAGTGGTTAGACCAACAAAGTAATCTTATTTCCACATTGGATTCGTTTCACGACCCTTGTGAGGAAGCAAGGACAAGAAACGAGAGCATTAAATGACGACCGAAAGACGGCAGGAGTACGACTGCGAGACAGGTATTCACCTTCGCCACATCGTAGGGTTGATTATGCTTTTAAGTGACAACAGGGAAAATTGCACCATTAACGACAGCCACTCAATGAGCCGGCCTTTGCAATGAGGCTTGTGTGAAGCGAGTGGATGGGGGTCGCGAGGGCAAGAGTGATCGGGCAGGAAAAGAAATCAAGTTCGCGAACCCACCATCGGTTGTATCGATTTTACAGGAAAGAAGCGAGCTCAAACACCAGTCCACCAGAAATCCGTTCGCAATGGCGTTGGGAACGTTGCTTAGCTGCGAGACAAACATGTTAAAGGGACGTTCAGACAAATACCATCAAGGATGTCTACCAGAGATTGACATGGTGAACCCGCCATCGCCGCAGATGAGAACACGGCAGGACCGAGGCCGTGCGCTGTGGTTCCAAAGGCGAAAGTATGGTTCGTGGATGCCGAAAATGCTGACGCGGCGGTGGGTGCTGCTGTGCTGGAAGGAGCGGTCGAGACGCAGTTGATGAATGCAGAGGAAACGCGCGATACGACTGGTTGACCGGAAACGATCGCCGACAAGCAAGTGCGGGCGGCAATCGCCGATTCTACAGAGCGACGGGCGCCCGAGAGGACTTGCGAGTGGGAGGTGGCCGCCGTTGCGATCGCGCATCGTGGAAGGCGCCCAAGTGCCATATTAAATTTCTTTTCCTTTTTTTTTTTTTTTTTTTAATTTTTGTTTTCGTGGCAGTCTTCCTTCTTCATCTTCTTCCCAGCCGGACATCCTGACAAGGGGATGCACGCCAGAACTCCTGTGCCCCTTCATTTTTTTGTACCGTATGTGGGATCTAATTAACTTTTGGGCTCCAAGGACCTGAAAAATTCCTATCACCAATCTCTCACAGTGTTTAATGAAGAGCGACGACTGGTTGTTGGGGATGCCAGACAAAGTGCTCCTCCCAGAAAATCGCCCAGAACCAGGCAGCCGTTGGTACCATGGATGGGCCGAGCTATCACTTTTCGTTTTCTCACACTCTATTCATGCCAAATGATGGTTGCGAGTAAATTAGTCAAACTTCTTAACTGCAAGGCAAACCACACATCTGCAGAATAAATGATTTTTTATCTTATCCAACCGATCTTACCAGGCCGCACCCTGTCTATCGTGCGGTGCTACTAACCGCTCTTGTTCTGTTTAGATTTGGTTACTGAGATAAAAACCGCGAATACTCTTTTCTCTCTCTTCATTCGACGGCTGCCTGCACCCCTTGTTTTCGCTCACACTGGCGCTGATTGACACACTTTGCCTGGTCGCAACGGGCGCAAGCGCACCGATCCAAGAGGATTGTCCCTGTGATTCTTCAGCTAAATCGTTTCAATGGTTAGCTAGGAAATGATTGTGAATACAAAGACTGAATCAGTGAAGAATTGCTTGCTATCTCACTCCGCTACAACAAAATACGGATGATTTGCTATCGAACAAAATCACAGTGTCATTTCCCAGTTCCCAGTTCCCGCAAGTTCCTTTTCTGAACGGTGCCGACGGAGTTTGGGAAAGGCTGCTTTGGGATTGCGTTTGTCGTTTCCTTTTCGAGAGAGAGAGAGAGAGAGAGAGAGAGAGAGAGAGAGAGAGAGAGAGAGAGAGAGAGAGAGGCAGCGAGAGAGAGAGGGAGCGAGAGAAGAAAAAAAGGATAAGCAACCATCGCAAACCAAATATGGGCAAAAGAAAGAAACCACGTTGCCCACCGACTTCGCTCAAAGCCGCCCAGAAGACGCAAAAATTTTCCACCGCATTTCATTCACTCTTGTCTATTAGTACTCTTTGTCCATTGTTCCCGCTTTTTTTTCGGTTTAAAAAGAGTCGCCCCGACGACGGAACCATCCGTGTTCCGTCCTCTCCCCAATCCAAAGTATGTCGCCCAGTCGTAATGATGGCAGCGGTCCGTCTCCCCTCCGTCCACATCGAGCATCCCTCTTAGTCAATCTGCGGTTGACCGCCCTTCTGTCGTTGCTCCTCTCATTCTTCGTCACGTCGGAGCCGGTTGTCGCTGCCGATGCCGAACCTGGGATTGCCGCCGCCTCTTTCTGCGACGCCAACAACCAGTTTTGCGTTCATGCCAGACGATATTCCGCCACCGAGACTGTTACATTCTGTGTCCAGTCTACCCTCACTGGTTGGATGGGTCTTGGCATCGGTGGTAGCACGATGGCCACATCTACGATTTATGTCATTTACAGCAATGGAAGCGGCGGCGTAACCATTTCCGAGCGCACCACAGTCGGCAACAACGAACCAGTCCTCTCTTCCTCCCAAAACTTCGTTATTTCTCAGGACCCGCTGACGGTTCCGTCTTGGGCCATTGCTCTCCCGAGTGCCCGTGTTGTTGCCTCGTTCAACAGATCTACGGTTCCTGCAAAGGGCAATGCCGTTTCAACGACAGGCGCCACTAGCTTCATCTGGGCAGTGTCGCAAATTACGCCATCAGACCCAGCGTCGCCTTCGTCAAGGTTCACCCAGCACTCGGACAACGGCGCTTTTGCCATGGATCTATCCGCCGTTGGTACTGTTACGGCGGGTGTTTCTCAATCATTGGCGGTTATCTGGGACGTACGCACCCTTCGCACGGTGCACGGTGTCTGCATGTTCCTGGCTTGGGGTGTCTTTCCGCCTGTGGCTGTCCTCGTTGCGCGCCATTTCAAAGCTCGTCTTGGCCATACTTGGTATATTCTTCACGTTGCGCTCCTTCTCATCGGCACTGGTCTCATCACCGCTCTTGGACTCGTCTTTATCGAGCTGCAAGTACCTTCATCTTCAACTCGTCTCATCGGCGCCTCCGGTGCTGACCCACACAAGCCGATCGGCACCGTTGTCGCATTTGTGCTTTTTCCGCTTCAAATTGTCCTCGGTTTTATTTCGAATGCACTGTTCTCGCCTGACCGACCGTCGATTCCGTGGTGGGATAGGCTGCATTGGTGGGTCGGCCGTGCCGTGATGGTGCTTGCCGTGGTGGAGATCTACCTCGGCCTGAGGCTGTTTGGAGCCAGCACGGCTGTCGTTGTTGCGTACTGGGTCTGGATTGGAGTGTGCGTTGCAGCATTCGCGGCCGCCCAGCTTCTGGGCGGTGCTGTTCACCACCTCGAAGGCCAGCTCTCCTCGAAGGCAGCATAATAGTTTCAAAGTCTTTGCTGGTGGCTTTTTTTTTTTTTTTTTTTTCCTTCATCCATCCATGTCTTCTGATGTTTCAGTCTTTTGATGTTTTTTTCATTTTCTTCTGTTCGAAGACGGTAGTAAGTGTTCTGAGGGAACGTGATCCCACGCGTTCCCCACACTCTTTCACGCTGCCACAGCTCTTGCACCTGGGGGCTATCGGCGTTCCTCGAACGAAGTGCAGGGCTGGAAATAGGGGGTTTGATATTGGTGGTAGTTGGGAAAGAGGGTCGTGGGTCACAATGGATAGAAGTATTGAACGCCAAACGGCTATCTGACTTGGCGTTTTTGTGTGGGTGCAGGCCTTCACTCCATCACCCACCTCATCCCAGACACCAGGGCCGTTCCTGAGCTCTGAGCAGGTTATTATCCCGAATCGCCTCTTGAGATCCGTCGTAGGCAGATTCCTTTACCGCTCTACCTGTTCATCAGTCCATTTTAGACGTGGCAGGGTCCGCGCCGTCGATCGGATTTGAGGCCGCGGCAGAGTTGGCGAAACAAGGTTGCCTGTTTGTTGGCTGCGGAAGATCGACCCTGCCAGACGATCCGGTTACGATCTCGAGAGAATCGGTGGATAAGAGGGAACCGCTTGCTCATTCGAGTGGAGGTTCCCGCCCTGAGATCCGTCACCGATGAGTTTCTCAAGCTCATGGCTTCCACCACCCCAAGCCGAATGGCTCTTCTCCGAGGACGATTTCTGCTGGACACCTTCAGTTCAAGACGGCATGACGCCTGGAGAAGAGGCTCGAATGAGATTTAGTGGTTGTAGATTCATCACGGACGTGGGCAGCCTTCTGCGTGTGTAAGTGTGAACGCTTTTGATTCTCCCAGCGGCAATGTGTCACTGATCTCCGTTTGTTCAGACCTGCCGAAGGCACCAGCATTGCGCGAGTCTACTTTCAGAGATTTCTTATGAGGCACTCATTCCGGGAAAGCAAAGTCGTTCATCCTTACCTCCTTGGCGGGACAGCTTTGCATCTCGCTTGCAAAACAACCGACAATTACAGGAAGATTGGCGACCTCGTTAATTACTGCCGGCTAATCGCTTCAGTGCCCAACTGGAAAAAGGGGATGCCTGTTCCATCATACAAAGACTCTGATAAGGTACTGGAGAAAAAGGTGTTTGGTGTACTGAACTCCGATTGAAGGAGGCTGCCAGCTGGAATCAGAATATCTTGTTCTACGAGGAGTTGATGGCCGGATCGCTTTGTTTTGACTTCGTCGTTGAGCTTCCCCACGTTACGGTTTACGAAATTCTAGATCGCTTCATTGGTGAGCTTTCCTGGAAATATTACTGACTAAAGGTTGGCACTAGATAACTCGCCCCCTTGTTTGACCGGTGACGAATCGGCCGCAATCGCCAAAATGTCTCCAAGTATCATTCGGCGATTGAAACTCTACTCAACCCAATTACTGGATGACTGGTAGGTGCAACTTTCCCGCCTTCGGTCGTAACAGTGCGTTTGCCAGCATGTCAACAACCCTTCCGCTTCGTTATGATGCACGCACCGTCGCATTGATAGTGCTTAAGGCCGCAGTATCAGCTACATTTTCGCAGATTGCTGAGTGTCAAGCGCCATCGGTTGTCCACAGATTTGCGCAGACGCCTCTCATCAATCAATCGAGAATAAGCATCTTTCAGACGAATATCTTCAGCCCCAGAAACCCACCGGTGTTGCCCGAGGTGGAATTATCGCGTAAGGTGCTTCTCTGTTGCATGCTCGTCCCTGAAATCCGTGGACATCACAGGGCTAGCTTTAGAAATATTTTCAGTTGGACACAGAGATAGGATTCAAAGAATTGCAGAGGCGAATTATGGGAAAAAAGCGCGCGCGTTGTTCCGAGAACAAGCAACGAAGGACTCTTTAGGACGGGTTAGGACTGTGTTTTCGTGATCGGAAGAGCGTAGTCTTGAGACTCTCGCAGAAATCTCCCAGAGGAATCGAGTTGTTACATCACGCTAGAGACGCCTCGAGAACAAGTCTACTGACGCCGTCGCCCATGACGCAAACGAGCCCAGACGAGTCTTTACTGGATTCTGCCAACGGAGCGAGGAATGACGCGAACCTCATTTACTCTAGCGCAAGTCACCTTAACACCGCTGCTGCAACACCTGTTTCTACGCCCAATGGTCGAAGAATCTCGTCACCGAGCCAACCGTTGCCTAATTCCGTCGATGGCATTCAGGAGGCGTCACAACAAAACAATCGCTGAGCTTCGCCACGTTTTCACCTTCTTGCGCCTTTTCTCGCACGCATCCTCAACCATATTCATCCTTGTACCTTATCCCACCGTTCAAGGCTTCCGACAACCGAACCTGCACTTCACCGGAAGCGAGTGATGGCAGGCTAACATATTCTCCTACCTCGCTTTAAATACACTCACCCATTCCCTTTTCCCGCCTTGTCCCATCGACATAGCCATCCCTCTCAATGCGAAAGAAACCTTTCACGCTGTTGCCGTTAATTGCTATTCATTATCAGCAGATGCTTTGTTTCTTTGTTTTTTTTTGTTTTTTTTTCGCATTGTTTCTCTTATCTCCCATCCTGGGTCCTCTTGGTTGGGTTCGAGTCAGGAATGCTAGCGGAAAAGTGTCGGAGTGAATAAGAATGGGTTTTGCTTACAATTCGGAGTGTTTCGCAGAATATCCGGGCGAGCCTCGCTGAGCCGAAGACACAGTATCCAGAAGCAGCAGCGACGTACACTCAACCACGGTAGAGACTGCATTTCTTCAGTGCGTCGCCAAGCTCCTCTTTCCTGCAGGGAATGGTTGCGAGGCACGTCGGCGTATTCTCAGGCTGTTCGGTCCACAGCACGAACGGGATGCTTTGAGCCTTTAGGGCCTCCCCAACTACGGCGAGAGACGCCTCGGTTTTGGTCTAAACGAATGAGAAAGAGGGGCAACGGGTAGAAGGGGTCGGGCGGGAAAAGCTCAGAAACGGTTACCGACCGCGTGACAATTTACTCCTACCTCGAGGATAACCTTGTGCATGTTCTCAATGTCGTGCATGTAAGAAACAACATTGGGATGGGAGGCGTGCGTCCATATGACTGAAGTCGCTGCATGGGCTCCCTGGGCGATGATACTAGATTTTCATTATAATTATTATTAGGCAGGCGGAGTTCGGCGGTTATCTGGGCAATTGGAGCGAGCCAAATCGACACCTGCCGGTGGGCCAGCCGAGGACCTGGGGCAGAAAATACGATTTGTCGAATGTCAAAGTCACGTTTTTTTTTTGTTTTCGTTTTGTTTTGTTTTGTTTTTTTTTGTTTTGTTTTTTGGTTGGGCGATGAGAGTGGTTGGGTGCACACTGGAGGAGCGAGTAAATACGAAACCTTGGACAGGTCCTTGCGGATGACGACGAACATGGTCAAGGAGCCCCCCATCGCGCTTGTCTCGCTCGCTATTAATATGGGTGATTTGTTTTTGTTTTTTTTTCCCCCCCTGGTCGCGATCGTGATCGTTGGCGGTGGGGGGTGGTGGTGGTGGTGGTGGTCGCGTTCGTTGTTCTGCTTTATTTGCCTCTCCTTTTTTTTTTTTTTTTTTTTTTTTTTTTTTTTGGCTTGGGAAAGCTAGAGCGACCGGTCGCGGTTGTTGACACTTCTTCCAGTGTAACTCCTCGTGCACAGTCCACTTTTGTCTACAGCACAGCACATTATTACAAATACATGCATGAAGATACATACATGCTTTAGTAGTCGAGGCGTCCAGAGTGCAAGAAATATCGATCATGGGTCTGAGGTGCGTGAGCTCCTTCGATGTGGTCTACTTACGTCTGTGCGGAAGTCGGAATGGCGCTATTTGCTCATAACGCATGTGATTGGCTGTCGTTTCGCGAGGATCAGAGTGATGATAGCGCTGCCGTTTTGCGCAGAATGAATGCCAACCCGTGTCCAAAGGAAGCACTGAAAGGAAGCTTCGTGAAACACGACAGAAAGTCTGCTCGACGCTTCATTTGGCGTTGACATGGACGGCCGTGCCGCAGAGACACTGCCAGCCACGACGACGGCGGATCCTGAGGGAGGAGGAGGAGGAGGAGGAGTTGGAGACGAAGCCAGCGGTGGCAGCGTCGGCGGCGGCGGAGGAGAAGGAGGAGGAGGAGTAGCGGCGGCCGCACGGAACGGTGGTGGTGGGACGGGGGAAGCCGGGACGGAGAGCGTGGAAACTCTGGAAACGCCGAACGACAGAGGCCGGCAAGTGGCAAGCCCAGACGCCACCGAAGCCGATCTACACCAAGCCAAGACCACATCTAGAGAGGTCAAGAAGCGGGGGAGCGCCCCAAGCGTCGACGGTCGGGACGGTGACTTTAATTCTCCTGCAGACGATGGTGCAACGTCGCGGGAAGAAACCAACGGCTCGTTGCACAGCTCAGAGGTGTTGTTTAGCGCCGACAACAGCGACGACAGCGATGCCGATGATCTTGGTTGCACTTCATCCGCTGCAAAGGCCGCGGATTCGCGAAACACCCACGACGAAATCGAAATCGCCTCGCCGTTGTGGCCGTTGGCGTCCACGGACAAGGAGGTGCCAGCCGCTGCCGCTCAAATCCAAGAGACACAACGGTCGACCCCAGCCAACAAACCCGACGAAAAATCGTTTCGCGACCGAAGCAGTTCCCAGACCGGCCGGGGGACTATTCCCGCGCGAACTCATTCTCGTCAGATTCCCGTCAGGACGACCTCGTTTCCTTCCGAAGGAAAGTCGTCATCCCCGGCAGCGGCTCCGCCAGCCGATTTGCGAAAAAAAAAGCAGCCCCTCCAAGCTCGACCGCGTGTTCCTCGCCATGAGCCCATTTTCGATTGAAGAATGGGGGGTGGTCTCGGCGCAAGTCGTTTCTTTGTGCGTGCGCAGCTTTGCGATGAGCGGAATCGAAGGCGTGCAGCACTCCTTCTCAATCGCAGGTCAGTGGATTTGGGCGGAGGTTACCGCAAAGCTCGCTGAAGCAAGCGGCGGCCGCGCTGACACAAGTGTCGGGGCCAGCGACCGCGGGGTGGGCGCTTCAAGCGACAACGACGCAATCGTTGTCGAGGCTGCTCGCATCGAAGAGTGGATAGACGCTTTAGAAAAAGTTGCCGACGAAGACGTTGAGGCGGACGACGATGCGGCTTTCCACGATGCTGTAGAAGACCTGGTCGTCGGAGAAGCCAGGATTCCCGAGCAATCGCAATCTTCCTCCTTCGCGACGCTCTTGGACGACTGGGGGGCGTGGATGGTGGGCTCCGACTATGACGATTCGGTCGACGAAACCGAAAGCCCCAAAACGGACCAGCCAGTTCTGCCCAAGGTGGCCCCACCGTCCAACTCATCCTTTCGTCCCCCTATTCCGGCTCGATCCGCCACCCACCAACCTCTGCACCTCGACGCTGTCGCACCCGCCACCGCTGTTGCTGCAGACAACCCAACACGCGCGGTGCCTTCTCGTCAGACAGTGGACGACAGTTCCTCACCCATTGTTGGAGAAGGCCGACCCTCTCGAGACGGCCCAAGACCGTCCATACCGTTGAGAGCGTCCTCTCTCCATCCTAGCATACAAGCATAAGATTATTATACCGTCATCAGAGTCTTCGCCTTTATAATGTCGCGAAGGCTGATTCGTTTGACCTTGACTGACCCGCCCTTGCACAGCGGTACTTGACTGTCAATGCAACTGTTTTACTGTGCACATCTTCCCAAGAGGAAAGGGCGAAAGCAAGCCGATGCTGCAAATGGCATGATGTGAATTGTATCTCACGTTTGTTTGGTGTTTTGACAGACAATAGAAGTTTTTGTTGTTATTCACTCTTAGAGTAACTGACCGGTGGCTGTGCAGCGCTGATCTGGGAGTCCGCAACAGTATAATTTGAAGTCCACCTCAGCGCTGAAGACATCACGGGCAGAGAAATGCAGTAAATACGAATTCATTGTTGGATAGAAAAACAGGGAGGGAGGCAAACAAACAAAAAAAAAAAAAAAAAAAAAAAAAAAATATCCATTCTTCAAGCCGTAATATAAAATGGCTTCAGCGGAGAGTCGAGTTAAGTGGCGTACCCTTCTGACATGAGGAGGAAATGGGTATTTTTGATAAGAAAATAATAGTATGGGGAAAACAATCTTCAAGATCGATGTTTGTTTACTGGATGGGGAAGTCCTTCACAAGGGAAATGAGACGAACACCGAAAACCTCAGGCAATAGGCGGCCGATTTTCACGTAATTCCGCCGGTGTCTCTTCCGTGAAAGACAAATCAGCAGAAAGCCGGGCCAATGTGCGATTATTGCCAACACTGCTCAACGAGGGCGATTCCGAAATGGTTCCCATGGGTGAGATTGCTCCCGCGCTTACTTGAAGTGTGGACAGAGAGGTTGCGTAGGCCTCAATAGCGAGTGTTTTCCTTGCGGGAGAGTAAGCTCTTTTGGGGAGGTAATTGGAGTCCATAAGTTCAAATGGTCGAAGCTCGGGACCCGTGATTGCGAATTGCTCCCAATTGTCAATCATGAACTCAATCACGAACGATGCCGTCTGGAAGTCTTCGAGAGCTTGCTTTTCTGTTCCACGGGGTCGCAAAACGTTCGGGGAGAAAATGCGCGCGAGGTTGCTTGCAGTCATTTGGTTCTGATCGGAAGATTTTGCAACTTGGGAGAAGAGTTCTAAAAGACACTCGAAGAATACGACATGGGCCGGCGGAAGCAACATGATCAGCCAACGCAGGGCTTTTACGCGGACGGCGCCCTCAACAGGTAAATCTGCACGAACAAGGGAGGCAAAGATTTAGGTACTTGCGAGGCCGTCAAGCAGCCTTGTCTTACCAAGGCACTTCAGAAAATGGGGATACAACTCAGAGGTAAGAAGAGGCTCTGGTAACCCTCGGACGTATTTTTTCAAGAAGTCTGCGACGTCATACACAGTGTACCCAGAGAAGGTCACGTCTCGACCAAACGAAGGGCCCGAATCGAAGATTGCCATCAATTGTGCGATTCGGCGCTCCGATCCATTCACTCTAAACAGTCCATTCGTCGCCAGGCCATGAGCGCGAATGAAATTGATGCACTCAAAACCGATGACTGGCAGTCGTCTGACACCGTACGGACGATCAACATCGCAATGGACGGACGCGAAGTCGATCGATTTGCAGAGATGAGATTTTAACACTTCGTGCGCTGATGTTAGCCGAAGTAACGTAGCAGCCGAAAGAAAGAAAACTTTTGTGTAAATACCTGAACGGTCTTTCAAATCCTTCTCTCTCTCTTTCTCCTTCTTCCAGGGTGGAACCCACCACTTTTTCTTCAAGTTTGGCACTCCACACGACTGCTGGACTTGCTTCAGAGTATCGTTTGGCAGAGGCTTCAGGGAATGCACTTTGAAAAGGGCATTCACTCGCTTCAAAGCAGTGATTGACAAAACTTGCAACTCCTCCATACTCAAGTCGCCGTAGCTCTTTCCACCCTGCATATCTGTTGATGAATGATGAGATAATCAGCGTTTTTAGTAGTCATCACTTCACAGCCCACCTTTACGCCCCAAAGTAAGTCCATCTGACCCGAAAAAGTGGCTGCTGCTGTCATCTTTCGAGATACGGGTAGACTCTGGGGACACATTTCTATTCCGCCGCAGAACTTCCGAAAGGGAGCGCTGCAGGGAATGGCCTCTCGACAAACTTGATCTAGTGGTCGTGATGGACTTCTGGGTGGAATTGCGAACGAGGGTGGACTGGGACTTTCCGAGTTGAGCTTGCAAAAGGGATGTTGGGGACTGCGAAGTGGGTACAATCGGATGCGATTGAAGAGGGTCCACAAACAAAGGCGACTGGCTCCTTGAGCTAATCTTTCCAGCATGAATGACTGACGGGGCGACTGGGGAGCCAGATTGTGTGGGGATTCCAGTTGCTGTGGGGTGTGCCAATCCCGCAGGGGGAAGTCCACCGGTAGGATACGACGAGGACGGTGACGGAGAAGCGGCAGGCGCAACGATGCCAAATGAAGCTGGGGATGAACCTGGCGCTGAAGCTGGCGCTGAAGCTGGCGCTGGAGCTGGTGCCGGTGCTGGAGCCTGTGCGGATGGGGGCGTCGGCGGAGAGTCGAGGGTAGAGGCCACGGTTGCTGGCGCCGACGAGGGTCCAGAAGCAGCCATCGCTCGGCACAGGAGAGGTGTGGGCGGGTCGCGGGACCAGTGACTGGGCGGTGGTCGTTCTGGCGAGCCAAGGTGTTTTTGTTTTTTAGTTTTTCCTTTGTTTTTTTTTTTTTTGTTGAAATTGGACCCAATTTATTAATATTGTGGAAATGGAATCAACAAAAAAAAAAAAAAATTGTATTAATGCACGTGTATGTAAAAATGGTAAAATATTCGGATACCACCGCGACGACTGGCTGGAAAAGAAGAGCTCCTCGCAAGGAGGAAAAAGCTGCACCACTTGTGTGCAATCAGAGAGAGCGGCTGAATAGAGCTGGCCATGCCATCGTCACCGCGACGGCCTGCTGCGACGTTGCGCTGTCACGGGCGCACTTATCGTGTTCTTCTCTCACCTATCATCGTTGTTGGAGACTCGCAGCTTTTACTCTTGGAAGGTAGCCAATTGGCTGGTACGAAGGGGAAGAACCAATGCCCTTTTTTTTTTTTGGATATTATTTTCGTCTCGCGAGGTGGTCTTTGTGTTCCTATCGCTTCCCGTTCTTGAATCGCGATCGCCCTCTCCAAATCCGACCCTCGCCGATGCTACTGGAGAAATCTACCAGGTCCCAAATCGCCCCGGCCTCCAGGCCATCCCGCTCTCGATCCCCGCCGCCCTATGCGAATCGCTCCAGCCAAGACGAGGAGGTGGTCAACGGCCTCCGCAGCCGGCTCAGGGCTCGGCACAAGAAAATGCCGCTACGTGAAGCAAACTCGAAGACCCAGCAGCCGAAAAGAACGCGACCTCGAAAATCTAGCCCTTTGGAACCTCTACGCACCTCAAGCACGGTCCAGCTGCAGATGGAATCGGAACCGCATCAGGAGCAGCAGCCGTCTCGCCCAATAAGTGCGAATCGGAAGCGAAAGTGGTCTCGCTGCAACCCCACGTTCCCTCTCGCCGTCGCTGTCGACACTCCACCTTCCTCCTCCTCTTCCTCCGCAGCGTCACCCCCGCTCGGACATGATGATTGCGCTGGCTCCCAAGACCTAGGCCAGCCGTCAGGAAGCTACTCGATTCGATTAACAGAAGCGAGGAATTCCTTCCCTTCCGCCCCGTCATCTCAAAGGGCTGCGTCGCCTGTGGTTGAAACGCCGCAGCGTAACCCCGCCGCTGCTCCATCACAGAGAGCCCTCCTGGCGGCTCTTTCTGAGCAACGTAACGGGCTGGAACAGACTCGCAGCACTCTTGCCGGTACTCTTCGCAAGCTGCAAAGAGCGGAAATGACACTCCGCCGAAAGATGATCGAACGGGCCCGTCAGGTGTCAGGTTGCGCCGATCGCGACGCTGTGCGAGAAACCTCTATTCTTTTCTCCGTATCTCATCCCCTCGCTGTTGGTGGAGAGGCCGACAAGCTTGGGCTAGTTCGTCGTGAGGAGGACGGCTGGGTTGACATGATCGATCGCTTCCAACAAGACGAGGGCCTGCTCACGCCACCATCCCAAATAGGCAAAAGGAAGGGAGGAAACTCCAGCACTGTAACCTCAACGGGCGGGCCCATCGGCAGCGCCAGCACGAGTCACAGCAACCGTGCGACGACTGCTTGCTTACGTGGCGAAATGAAACGGCGAGACTTTCAGTTTGGCGAGGAACCGGAGCGGGATTCAGCAACAGGAGCTTTTGAAGAAGGCCAGGACCTTCTCGGTCTAGTACGGAGCAGCACATCCTTTTTGTCGCCTAGGCGGGACAGTTTCACGTGGCCGGGTCTCGTTGACGACGACGATCTTTTTCCCGGACCAGCCAGCTTTTTGCTTGCGCGAGCTTTGACGGAAGAAGGTTACGACGACTTTGCGGATTTAGATGACGACGGGGCGGAGGACTTTGTGTTTGACGACGACGATTTGATGTGAAGCATCTTCTCGGATTTGCGTTGAGCTGGTTGGACGGATTCAGGGAACTTATCTGATAATATTATTCTTATTGATTGATCTGATATTATTCTTATTGATTCGTTGGATGAATGTAAAGGTGTGCGTGTCCCTCTATCTCTCTCACTCCCTCTCTCGCTACTTCCTCTTCCCAGTTTCCGCCGGGAGCCGAGAATCGGTGCGGCAGCAACTTTGATCATGCACCAGAGAAACAAGAAGACCCCATACACACTATGTCACAAAGAGCGAGGGAGTGAGAGAGACAGAGAGACTGAGAGGAAAGAGAAACGCAAGATGCAAGCTTTCAAATGGCGCGCTTGCTGCTGGCGAATGGATTCTGTTTAGGTTGGACTGTCGCCGGTATGTGGTGCGTAAATTCGGTTGCCACAATGGTGAAGCATATGCTTCTTTCCATTCGGACATCTGGTTTCCCGACCACAACCGCTTATCCGTGGTACTGAGGCCTAACTGGGAGGAACGGGAAATGTGGGTAGTTTGGCAGGCTTGTTATCACCAAGTCCTATCTATTCGATAGGTGCAGGGCATTACACTTTTCGTGGTCAAAACCTTGCCTCATATCCTTGTTTACAAGTGGCTCAAAGCAGCGTGTGCCCTTCTCCCTCCTGGCACCCCACCCGCTCTTTGTCATATTGTTGCCGCTTGCGCCGAGTCTCCTCCACCCACTCGTTGTACCGTTCCGCCGATCCGTCCAATAGCTCTCGCATCACTTGTTCCATTAGCGCGTCGCAGTCGCAGTAGGCCCGTATCTTGGCAATATCGTCTGCGCCGGTCGCCTGCCTGTTGCAAACCACAACCGTCTTCTTGCCAACGCGTTCCGTCACCAGGGTCGAGGCAGGTGTGACCAGCACGGTGGACCCCAGCACGACGCGCAGGGTTGATTTTCTGCTGGCGGACTCGGCGACGTTCCAAACGGATTCTTCGAGGTCGTCGCCGAAATGGATGATGGTGTCGCGGAGGGGCGCGCCGCAGGGGGTTGGGCAGAAGCGGCCGGTGGTGTGGGTGAGCTCGCACTGTTCGCAGCGGACACAAGGGGCCGGTGGAGGTGGCCCCAGCGCTCGCCGGGCTTTGGCACTCTTGGCGTCTTGCAGCTTTTCGTAGTACTCTGAGGCAGTATCGTCCAGAACGTAGAAGGGACGGGAAATGCGCTTGCCGCACGAGGGATTGGTGCAGGCCTCGGTGAAGACACAACCATGTAGAGCAGCGACCACGTTTTGACCCAGACCAGTGAGCTCGTGGAGCCCATCGCAGTTTTGCGTGACGACGGTGACAGCTCCTGCCGGCTTCGAGGCCACGATCCATGCGATCGCTTCATGGGTAAGGGTGGGACGGAGCTGCTCGTATGGGACGCCTGGGTTGTCCTCCTCTTCGGCGGATGGCTCGCTTTCGTCCGATTCCGGTCGCGAAGACATTGCAGAAGAGGATTCCGAGACCATCAGATCCTGTTCGTTCCATTTGCCGAAAAGTCCACGGTAATCGCTGCGTGCCGTTTCGGGAGAGAGTTGGCAAATGACATGCGCTTCGATTGTGACGACTCACCCGATTCCCGCGGCGGTCGATATTCCAGCACCAGTGAAGAACATGATCGAGGCATGTTTCCTGATTGCCTCGGCTAAGAGCAATCCTGCCTCCCTAACGGAGTTTGGGGGATCCTTTCGCTCCGCCGTTTCCGCCGCCGTGACGATCTTTTGAGCGAAAAAGAGGCGGTCCTTGGATGGAGCAATCGGGGTTTCAAGCGAGCTGCTCTCCGCAGTCCCAGACTCTAGATTCGAATTACCCATTCGCACTCTTTTCGAGGCCCGTCTGCCCGCTTCTCCAGGTTTCCGCTTGGCGGAACTAGCAGCCTGCAGGTCTTGCTTTGCCTTTTCTACAGTACCGTCCCAGCATGCGGAGTGCAACTGCCCGACTCCCTTCCGCGACCAAGCTACAGGATTGTCATGAAGAGTCATACGCGCAAGTCTTGCAACGGCCTTTGGTGCGATGCGAACTCGCACGATGGAGTCGTGCGATGGGTTCAGATGAGCGCAACAGCTGTGAAGGCTGCAGATCGTCGCTTTTGGCGCACGCTTGTCCTGAAGCATCGGATTCAAGTTTTTATTGTGGATAACACTGTGGCGCAGCCAAGCCTGCTTTCCCCCCAAGTGCACGACCAAAAAACTCGTCCCAAGATGGCTCAAAGGTCGAGCACGAAGTAGCGACAGTCCGATCCACGAATCGTTACTTTTCTGTGGATTCCCAATGGAGTTTCTAGGTTGGATAGGTTGAGGTACGCCTCGGTCGGGTCGATCGCCTCCAGCGTACCCTTGACGTTCGTTCTAAAGACCATTAAGACGGGTCGAAACACGAAGAGGCATTCACGAGATCTTTGTTTCGCACTGGCCGTACCTACCGACTGTAGAGGAATACCTCAGCACGCGGCTGCAATGCGGGTAGCGCAAGCCACACACGGAGTGTTTCTTCGCGTAGTGCAGCCGCATCGGCTACTGCTTGCAGTGGTGGTCCTTGTGCTGTTGTAGTGGCTCGAGTGGTGGTCGTTGCCATGTGATCCGATCACGTGATTATTCTTGGGCTTTGTCTCTCACTCTGTCACACACACACACACACACACTCTCTCTCTCTCTCTCTCTCTCTCACTGCCCCACTCCCTCGTGCTGTGCTTTTTTCTTCTCTCTCTTTCTTTCTTTCTTTCTTTCTTTCTCTCTCTCTCTCGTCCAGCCTTGCCATTGAGAGAGAGAGAGAGAGAGAGAGAGAGAGAGAGAGAGAGAGAGAGAGAGAGAGAAGGCGAAGCGCCCACATACATGTATGGTCGCCAACCTCCCGTCGACCCTCCCTTCCCCGCCGCCCCCGCCCTCATTCGTCAAGACCATCCCTCCCCCCACGCAGATCTCGGTCACCCTGTGCAGCCGAGATCTTTTGACGCAGAAGCAGCGCCTCCTTCGTCCAATGTTTTCCTCGAGCATCGTGCAATCCGCTCCTGCCGCTGCTCCCCCCGCTGCTGCTCCTGCTGCTGAAGCACTTGTGGCTTTGCCCCCGTCATCTCCAGTGTCATCTTCCCGGTCAACCTTGTGCTCCACCTCTGTTTCTTTCTCCTCGAAACCGTCCTCTCCTCTAGTCAAGTTCCGCACTCTCTGCCATCTTCGAGAAGATGCGGGGACCCTTCAGATAGCCCAATCATCCTATACCCCGGCGAAAACCCTTGGACTGCTAGCTGCATTGGCTTGCGTCCGTCTTCTCTCTACCTCGCATTCGAACTTCCTTACCTTCCGCGATTTCGTCTCTCGCCTCGTGGAAAAAACGGAGTCAACGTCCGTCCATGTTGTCGTAGCGATCCTCTACCTTGCTCGACTCAAGTCTCGCTTCGGCCCAGCTCTCTCTGCAGATCAGGGAAGCTCGGGTCTCGAGTTTCGGGTTAGTTCTCTCTTCATTGATCTTCTCTCCAACACTGACATCTCAAACTTCCATGTGATCGATTCGCCCCAGCTCTTCTCCGTGGCTCTTATGCTCTCCCACAAGATGTTTGAAGATCTCTGCCCACTCTCGAAGGATTGGTGCAGAGTTTGCAAGATTGATTCCCTGAGGGAAATGCGTTCCATGGAGCTCGAGTTTCTTGATGGGATCTCCTACCGACTAGTCATCACTTTGGACGAATTGCGTCTCGGTGTTAAATCTCTGGCAACTGTCATCGCTTCCATCGCCGCTGAACTAGATTGCCACACTGACGTCTCGACCAATCGACCGTCGCTGATTCGCATGTCCAACACGGAAGCAAAAGGATGCCTTCAAGTACTTGCTGACGTTCTACTACTCAGCGCGCGGGAGCCGTGATTACGACTGTCGCTTGGACACTTCCTGATGAAAATTCTTATCCCGCACGCTCAGAATCGGAAACTCGTCTCCTTCTGTTCAGCTGCACATCTTTTCCCTCCTATCCCTATAAGCACTTTCTTCTTCCCAGTTTTAGATGGGGCTTGTCCCGTCGTTTCCGTAAATATCCTTTCCATTATTTGATCAAACATTTCCTCCTTCACGGACGAGAGCTTCTGCTGAATTCTTCTTTATTGTTAACGACTTATTGGTTGCCTTTGAGTGTGGGGGGGGGGGGGTTGTGGTGTTGACCGCAATGCGATGAAATAACGATCAATTGCATCACCGAACGAGGTCGCAATTGAGGAGTTTATAACTACGGAAATCAGAGATCCGCAACAGGCACGGCGCGGCCACGCCGCTCCACAGGGCAGGATTAATTTCATCGCTCGGCGCGTCAGTGGGAGAGCAGCACGAGTCACCGACGCTTCCGACCGATCATCAAATTGAAGCCATCCACCAACTCATCGACGAAATGCCGGAAAAACTGATTGATGGCCCAGATTCAAGTTGCCAGTGATCGTGCAAACGGTGACACAAGTAAGCGATTGCGCAGATCGACAGCCAGAGGAGGAGGGGAAATGTAATTGGAGCAAGAGATTAGGCGATCGCAAGGCTAGCGGGGTGCAGGGTGGTGGGTTCGGGTGCGGGGGCTCACCGACGGTCTCCGGTCGACGCTGTCAAAGTCGTCGTGGATCCGCCCCCTCGCAGCCTCCGACTGCCGGACGGCCGAGCCCTTGCTGCCGCCGATGCCGCCAATGCCGCCCCCGCCACGGCCGGTGCTGTTGATCGCCTTGTCGGTCAGGCGCGTCACCTCGTCCTGCGTGCGGTGCACGATTCGCCGGAAGACGGGGTTGTTGACGAGGTACTCGACGATCGCTTGGTGGGCTTGGTTGCCCCAGAGATTGCGGAAGGGGAACATTGGTGGGGTGTGGGTATGTGGTTTGTTTTTATTTTTTAAATTATTTTATTATTTTTTATTTTTAATATTTTAATATTATTTTTCTTGTTCAACTTCTTTCTCTCCTTCGCTCGGACTCGCGTGTCTGTCTCTTTCTCCTTTCTTCCTCCCCCTGTCTCTCTCTCTGTCTCTTTCTCCCTGGTGGATCGGGAAACACCTCCACTTCTGAATCGAAGCCCCACCTCACTGGCCAAACAAAAAAGCCATTTCTCGTTTCCTTTTTTTTCTTCAATCTGACTTGGGGATGCCTGTCAACTTGTAAGCAAGCCTTGCCAAGAAACATTAAAGATATGGGAAGGCTACGCCTTACCACCTCGCCCACGAGGATATTTGTAATCCAGCACCCCAGAGGGGAGCTGGATTAAACTTGGTTAAACTTTATTTTTACAACTTCTGCATTGCCGATGCAATTATTGATCCAGCAAGATAGAAAGAGTATCCAATCTTTGATCTTCTGCCAACCTTTTTTGGAACCCTGGACTCTCCCAGACTGATGACACCCTGTCATACAGAAAACCCTTCATCATGAGGCCAGCCATGTTTTTCACACGTGACAGAGCCACAAACATGAGCCCTGTTGTTTGTTCTTTGGAGCCAATGTCAACATAAGCAGAAGTACTTTCTGAGAGCTCTCACTACTTCTTCAAGAGCTCCTTTCTTGACCTTATGCCCAATGCAAAAATCTAACAAGCTCATGTTGGCATACAGAGCATTCATATCTCTTTTCATGTACAGTTTGAGCAATCTTGAGTCTGCAGCAGTGATTTCAGCAGGGGCATCAGCAGCTTGCCTCATCACATCAAACAAATCGCTCAGAGTCAAAGTTGATGCTGATATGGACAAACTCCAATGAGCAGCTGACATGCTTGCCTCCAGAAAGGAGTCTGAATGTTGCACCTCCACCAATGTCCCTGTGCTCCAGTGTTTGCAGCATTATGGAGCAAAGAACTGTAGAGGGGTCTTTATCATCTCCTGCTCTTTGAACAACTGCATTGAATGTGCTGTTGATATTTCTGCTGCGCTTTTCAGCCTTGGAAGCATACTTGACCATATATTCAAACACAGCCCTCACATCAATAATAATTTGGAGGTCCACATTTCCTCTCCAATGGTGAAGCTGTAGAGGAAAATGCGAATTCATAAATGGATCATTTCTCCTGGGAACAATTTTTGCAGTGACCTTTCCAGAAACTTCTTCAAAAATTATGTGAGTGCTCTCACACACAGAGCAAGGGAATCCAAATATACACCCATCCTGCCTCTCTGAATAGCAGTATCCATTAGGCCTACAGACTAAACACAAAAATTTACTGCACAAACACCACACACACACACACACACACACTCACTCACTCACTCACTCACTCACATGCACGGATATTAGCCAGCAGCAGCAGCAGCAGCCTGCGATTCAGGGACAGCAGGCTGTGTTGGGATCTGACAGCGGTGGGATCTGACAGCGGTGGTGGTGGTGGTGGCGGCAGCTGCAGACAACGGCAGCAGACACTGGCAGCAGACGATGACAACGAGTTGTGTGCTTGCTGTTGTTGTAACTTTCCTTTTTTTTTCTTTCTTTTCGATCTTTTCTCCTTTTTTCTATTTTTCTACTCTTTTTTTCCTCTTTTTTCCCTATTTTGTCTGCTTTTTTTTTTCCTCTTTTTTTTTTTGTCCTTTCCTGTTTTCTAAACATTTCTGACAAAACCTCTAAGCGAATTAATGATTGGTTCCCCTAATTCACTAATCAAAAATCGGGTCGTGGGGGATTCACGTGTAGAATTAAATCCTCCCCCGCTGCGCAGGCTCAGAAAAAAAAAAAGAAAGAAGAGAAAAAATGATTAAAGACAAAGCCTTCAATGGATATTGGTTGTCCCACACACAGGCAATCTGTCCCTGGATTGAAAGGAGAGTGGCATGCCACAATGAACATTGTGCGGCAGGCCAAGCGGAGAGTGACCAACAAAGCTTGGAGTGGTAGCCCCAAGCCACTGACACACTGACAGACAAAGGGGGACAGAAAGAGAGAGAAGTCGCAGCCTTTCAGCACAGCCACACTGGCAAACCTGGAACCTCCAACAAACTGAGTCTGCCCTTGCAGCCTTTGGCTGCTCATGCAGCAACCCATTTGACTGCAACAGGAAGACTGACAGCCTGTTGATTGCAACAGTCAGCTGGGCACTGGCTCCAAAGTGCTCACAGAACCCAGAGGGAGAAACACAAACAGCCCCTTGACTTTAGCTCAAACAAAGAGGCAGTCATTGATTGATAGATAGACAACAGCCTGTTGACTGCAAAGAGACAGAGGATAGATATCGAGACACACAGCCCATTGACTGCCACTCCCAGAGAGAGGGAGATAGACAGACAACCCGTTGACTGCCACTCTTATAGACAGACAGCCCATTGACTTCATTCCATTTTTAGTTTTTAGAGCATGATTGAAATGCAAAAGAGAGAGAGTGAGAGAGAGAGGTCAGGAGGGAGGGAGGGACGAGAGAGAAGCTTGATTGTTTTTTCAGTGAGGGGGCTCCCCACCCCCCTCCACCCCTGCTCAATCAATCAAGAGAGATAGAGAGAGAGAAAGAGACTCCTCACTTGTATATCCTGACACCTTCCTGTGGTTGCGTCGAGTTGCTTGCAGCTGCCTTATCAGATGGGTTGGTCTGCCTCCAATGAGATGGTCAGAGTCACCCCACCCCCAAGCGAGAAAGTAACCAAGAACTGCAGGGAGGGACAGAGACAGAGGCAGTGAAACAGATAGAGAGATAAGGAAGAGACAGAGAGACAGAGGAAAATATGTTTTTGAGTCAGGGGGCTCCTGCCCCCTGAGCCCCCCAGTGGGGGGGGCTGCCACCCCCCCAACCCGCCGCTTGAAAGAGAGGAGAGAGAGAGAGAGAGAGAGAGAGAGAGAGAGGGAGATAGAGATAGAGACAGAGTGAGAGACAGAGACAGAGAGACAGGGAGAGAAACAGAGAAAGAGAGACAGAGAGAGAGAGCGAAGTGATAGAGAGACTGACAGAGAGACAGACAGCCCATTGACTGCCAGTCCTACAGACAGGAAGAGAGAGAAACAGGGAGAGAGAGAGAGTGAGTGAGAGAGGGAGAGAGGGAGAGAGGCAGGGAGAGAGAGAGGGAGAAAGAGGCAGAGCAAGACACGGAGAGAGAGAGAGAAGGAGAGGGAGAGAGAGACAGGCAGAGAAAGAGAGACAGAGAGCCAGAGTGAGACGGAGGCAGAGAGACAGAGAGAGAGACAGAGCGAAGAGATAGAGAGACAGACAGAGAGTCAGACAGCCCACTGACTGCCAGTCCTACAGACAGGGAGGTAAACAGACAATCTGATAGACAGTCAATCTGATAGACAGACAACGCATTGAGCTCCTTCCTTTTCCGATTTTTCCGCCAAGTTTTGATTGGGCACCAAAGACAAAAAATTAACCCCCCCCCCCCCGCCCCTGCTCCACTAATTGCAATTAGAAAATCAGTTTAGCCGCAAATCCTTGTTTTTTTATTATATAGACTAGGGGATGCCTGTTGACTTATAAGCAATCCTTCCCAAAAAAAAAAAGTAGAAAAAGAAGATACTGAAGAGTGTGGCAGTCCACAATGAATGCAGTGGCACGCCATGTAGAGGGATAAAGGAAAATTGTTTTTGAGTCAGGGGGCAGAAACCCCCTGAGCCCTTGTGGGGGGACTGACGCCCCTCAACCCCCCCACTCAAAAGAGAGAGGTCGCAGCCGATTTGATAACTGTCCACCAACAGCCCAATAGCCAGAATCAGAGACATAGAGGATGACAGACAACCCGTTGACTGCCTGTTGACTGCCACTCCCAGACTCAGAGACAGGGAGGGAGGTAGACAGACAACCAGTTGAATTCCACTCAGATAGACAGACAGCTTGTTGACTTCCTCCTTTTTGAATTTCACTGCCCGTTTCAGAGAGTGACAAATCATTGAATGATAGAAACAACAGCCCAGTTGACTTTGCAAAATCATAAGCAGAAATAGAATTTTAGTTTGGTGGAGGGCGGGGTTCAGCCACATCACGCTTCTCTGTATGGGGGCTCCCGCCCCCTCAGCCCCCCAGTGGCGGATGCTTTCCCCCTTCAACCCCCCCAGCTTGAAAGCGACAGAGATAGAGTGAGAGATTGCAGACAATTTTATTCCTTTTCCATCAACAGCCAACGTACAGAGTCAGAGACAGAGAGCAAGACAGACAACCTGTTGACTGCCCTTTGACTGCCAGTCAAAGAGACAGGGAGGGAGGTAGACAGACAACCCGTTGACTTCCTATGAGATTCCTAATCTCATGGGCCATTGAGCTATTGAGGTCTCTTTAAATGCTCTACCTTGACTAGTTCATAGGTTTTACCTTTACGTAAAGGGGCCCCCCCCACCAATCACAAACAACCACTCTATTCCTATGTTTGAATACTTATTCTTACTTTCAAAAGTAACTCAGTGCTGATGCCCCATATCAAAAAGAGCATCTGGTGTTCCTTGTGCTGAATGGGCCTAAGCACAAGGCGCACACCCTTTATTTTTTCTTATTTTTACTCATTTTCTCTTATTTTCCCTTTTTCCCACCTTTCAAGCCTCTGTCCCTGCACTGATGTGGCCTCCCAGCCCTCAATTTCAGCCCATCTCAAATATGAGGCAGGAGAGACACTGGGTGGAGGGGGGGTGTGGCTGAACGATGATTCATTCTTACAAATTGTTCTTTTCCTTCATTTTCTCCTTTTTACTATCTTTGTCTTTTTTCTTCTTTTTCTTCCTCCTTCTTTCTTTCTCTCTCTGATCCCCATAAATACTGCCCCTTTCCCCCCTTCTTCTCTTCAATAATAACTCTCAACTCAAACAATCAATAAGACTTCCCCTTGGGCAGCCCCTGTTTGACTAGTTGCGTCCCTCATATCTCCTTTCAGGGTGTTGTAAGGTGAGTGCCTCCCCAAAAGACCATGTGTGTGGTGGATAGGAGACCTTCCCTGGCAAAGTGCAGAGTGGGCCAAGCAGGGAAGACAGAGTCCTCTTTTGGTGTAGGAGATCCCCCTGGCAAGTGCAGAGTAGGCCAAGCAGGGTGGATTGGAAGTCCTCTTTGGCCAGAGCCCCCAGACCAAGCAAGTAGAGGTAGCATTCCCCCAGGCAAGTGCAGAGTAGGCCAAGCTGTGTGAGTGCCCCCTTCCCAAAGCAAGAGTTTGTGAAGACCAAGTTGGGTTGGGTCCACTGAGATGAGAACTTAGAGAGGCCAGTGCAGAGTGGGCCAAGCTTTCTTTGTTACTTACAGTAATCTGCCATTGCAACCCCTCTTTTGAGCACAACTTCACCATCAGGTTCTTCCCTCTTCAAGTCAAGCCTGTCTCATCTTCCACATCAAGTTGGTATGTCGGATACCATCCCGTCCTGTATGGGTGCTCCAGGGCTTAACCCTGTCATCTCATGCCTATGGCACCCATGATTCATTCATGTGGAGACTTGTCTCTGTATGTTTGTCCATGGCTGTTATGGCACTCATGAGTCAGCTATGACTCATGACAGTTATTGATTGGTATATCTGTGCTTTCAGAGCATACATAGAGAGTAGTATTAACACCAACACCAGGGTACTGGCCCTTAGAACCAGGAGTTCCCCATCTTTGATGACTTGTCCTTTCCCCACATATCCACTAGACTATGGGATGAGCCTTCAGAGATGTAGAGGATCTCATATTCCACTTAGGTAAACAGACAGCCTGTTGACTTCCTTTTGAAGTTTGCCACGCGTTTCGATTAGGCACTAAAGAAAAAATATTAAACCCACACAGTCCCCCCTACTCCACTATTGCAATTAGAAAACAGGTTTACATAGTGGACAGAGATTGAGTGTGAGAGAGATAGAGAGGCTGGGTTGTTTTTTTTGAGTCAGGGGGCTCCTGCCCCCTGAGCCCCCTGGTGGGGGGGGGCTGCCGCCCCCCCTCAACCCCCCTGCTTGAAAGAGACAGAAAGAGAGTTAGAGATTACAGACAATATTATTCCTTTCCATCAACAGCCAACAAACAGAGTCAAAGACTGAGAGTGAGACAGACAACCTGGAGAGAGAGAGAGAAAGAGACAGGAGGGAGAAAGAGAGAGAGAGAGTGAGAGAGAGATGGACACAGACAGACAGACAGACAGTCAGACAAAGAGACAGACAGCCCTCTGACTGTCAGTCGGAGAGACAGAGAGAGAGAGAGAGAGAGAGAGAGAGAGAGAGAGAGAGAGAGAGAGAAGAAAGGGGAGAGAGAGAAGAAAGAGAGACAGAGAGAGATAGACAGAAAAAAAATGAGAGACAGAGCATTGACTCCCTTCCTTTTTGGATTTTTTCCGCCGAGTTTTGATTGGACACCAAAGACAAAAATTAGCCCCCCCTCACTAATTGCAATTAGGAAAACAGTTTACCCGCAAAGCCTTGTTTTCTTTAGTAGATTGATTTCTGTCCTTTGGAACCAACACAGAGTCCCTTCAAATCCATCTGGCTCACAAAGGTGAGCGTGCTGTTAGGCGGAAATGACTGGTTAGCAGCAAGAGGCACAAGACAGACCTCGGTAAGGGGAGTGACAAGCCACGACAACCCATCAAAAGAAACAACAAAAGAAATAAACAACATGTAAACAGTCTACTCTGAGTGAGTGAGTGCAAGGAGTGAATGAAGTGGAGATGTGTGTTTGTGGTGGTCCTTCTCCCCAACTAGGAGAGAAAGAGAAAAAAACTCTGTTATGAATTATTTATACATAATGATGATATACACGCTGTGATACTTGCTAGGCAAGCATGACTGGCACAGGGTAAAATCTCATTCTTATTCTTTATTCTTAATTTTCCTTTCTTCTTCTTTGTAGGTGCAGACTTTGGCCTGGGATGGGGTTGGCAAATCAGGTATGTGTCCTATTGTGCGCAACTTGCTTCTCCGACAACAAAAGTGGGAACTCCTCTTTCTTTCGATTCCTTTGTCTTTTTTGATTTTTTCATTTATCAAATTTTTTTCGATGTGTGCCTTTGTCCTTGTTGGGTCCTTGTCATTGGAAAATGAGGGGGAAATAAGTGGAACAGTCCTGATTGCAGCCAAAAAAAAAAAAAAAAAAAAAAAAAAAGGATAAAAACATGGCAGAGGTCCTGGTGAGTAGTGGGTTGAGTCTGTCCAGTGACAGTATATTCCTATTTACTACCGAGGTTTGGGCGGTAAGGCAAAATCTGGTCAAAAAGACGTCATGTTTATTTTGACTGAAATGCCCAAAAATTCGTCGGCAGGAGCACAACGCATACTTTTTTCGGCGTGCCGGGAAAACTGCACGTCCACTCCCAGGACCCAAATCTGACTTTGGCGGGCAGACCGCGGAGAGAGAAGTTGTTGCAGACGCTGACGGTGCGCGTCCCCCCTTTAAAAGCCGGCGATGCGGCTGGGCTTGTTCTGGCCGCCGAGTCACGCCCGTGTCCGCAGCGATGGCGGAGGTGTTAGCGGCCGCTGCGTCTGTGGGAGCCAGGGCCGGCCGCAGCGGCATCCTCCGCGCCGGGGCGGAATGGTTGTTGGCGCTCGAATTGAATCAGGCGGCTCAACGTCGTCAATCCTCAAACTTTCGAGCTCTCCACGCGACCGCAAGGCTCTGTGCATCGCCTCGCTCCCCTCTGCCGCCTCGATGAAACCAACCGTGGCGAACCCGACTTTGGTGATCATGGCGCGTGCCGTCTCCACATTTATCCCCTCGCAGGTCGAGGTCACCAAACTATTGCAGGGCTTGGGAGAGTTCGCGGGCGTCCCTGTTCGGTCGCTCGGGTCTGACACCTCGGCAGATTAGAAGCTGTCGTCGACGCCGTCGCCGTCGCCGAACCAGTTCCTGCCTCCGCCTGCTGGGCATGCAGCGCCGGGTTTCACCTGCACCTGTCCCACGCCACGTGGCCACACAGGCTTCCCCTGGCACTGCATCTCACACCTCCCAGTCGGCAGGGTCAGCCGCATCATGCTCCGGAAGGGCCTGCCGCCGAAAGAGGACCTCTGGCTGCTGTGCGCCAGGTTCGTTGAGTTCGCACTGCACCGCTATGTGCGCCGAAGATGATTCTGCGGAGCAAGTCGAACGAGCCGGCGTCGACGGTCTGCGCTGGCCGCCGCCGCAGCGGCTTCGGACGAGGTCTGCTGCGCACCTTGTAGCGCCTTCGTGCCGCAGCGGCTCCAACCAAATTGCCGGCCGGACCCGCCGCCTCGGTCCTCCGCTGTGCTGGCCCGCACGCCGCAGCCCGCGCGCCCTCCTCCGACGACAGCACCTGGGGTCAAATGGAAGGAGTGCCGTGTGACAGAAAGTGTATAACAAGGCAACGCCCAAACCACCCGTAACCGTTCGAGAGAACCAATCCTCCACTCCCTCTCTCTCTACCCTTTTTTTAAAGAAGGGATTGCAAGTTACCATCTATTTTGCAGAGTGGAAATTATTTCCAATCGGAATATTATAACATCCACTTGAAGGCAAGCTGATCACTTCGGGCATTTTGGTGTGGCATCATTCTTCCCTTTGAATCCGAGCAAGAGCAAGCAAAATAGAAATCATTTTCAGCAGCTGGGTGGCCAGAACCGCTCGGTGCAAGCGCGGCACCGACTCTTTTTGGCGGCCGCAGCGAGCTCACGTCGCCGCTGTTTTCTTTCGTGTAAATTGCCTCCAATGCGCGACGCAGTCTGTGGGCGGCGAGACGCGCAGAGTGCGGACTGCGTGGGCGGCCGGATGCGGGTTGTGGACTGATGATATGTGGGGGAAACTCGAAATTGGCGAATTGAAGCCAAACCGTGCGTGTGTCTGTGTGCGTGTGTGCGTGTGCGCGCGTGTGTGTGTGTGTGTGTGTGTGTGTGTGTGTGTGTGTGTGTGTGTGTGTCCGCGCCCTCACGCATTGACGATGATGACGAGGTTGATGTCTCCGCCCTCGTGCCGAATCCACCCGGACAATGGGAAGCAACGACTCTTCTATTTTTTTTTTTTTCCTTTTTGCTTTGGTTTCAAACGCGAAGTAAATCGAGCCGCTTACACGAGCGGGGGGAAAATGGGAGGAAAAATTGAAAACCCGAAATTGGACTCCACACGCTACGTGTTTGCATTTTTCTGGTTTTGGATTAGAAAAAACGACACACACACACACATCTCTCTCTCTCTCTCTCTCTCTCTCTCTCTCTCTCTCTCTCTCTCTCTCTCTCCATCAATCTATCTACCGATTGCGTTGCCCAATTCACGCAGTTCATTTCGGGGCGACATTAGATCGTTTTTCAAATGAATCCTTTCCAAAGCTCTGCGGTCTGCAGTCTGTCTGCCGCTTGGTCCATAACGAAGAGTGCGCATACGCCCGGTCAGCCGGCCGCCGGCCGCCCTCTCGGGCATGTCGACGAATTCCCACTGATTAGACACTGTCTGTCTGCTGCTGTCACTGAAAAAGAAATATAGCTCGGAGTTTGTCTTTCCCTTCTTTCCCTCTGTCACTCTGTCTCTCTGTCTGTCTCTCTCTGTCTCTCTCTGTCTCTCTCTCTCTCTCTCTCTCTCTCTCTTTCTCTCCAAATTGGGACTGGCGGGCGTCTCGGTGTGGCGGTCTTTGTTGGAAACAGCCAAATTGGGCAATGGTGGGCCTCGAAGGCCGGCCTATAAAAGGCGGAAGGAGACGATGGGAGGTTGCTGCTCCTTTTCGGTAGTTCTTTGCGGCGCTGACCGCAGCTGACACACTCTCTCTCTGTCCCTGTCTCGGTCTGTCTCTCTCTGTCTCTCTGTCTCTCTCTCACGATCTCTCTCTCTCTCTCTCTCTCTCGCTCTCTCTCCTCTCTCTCTCTCGCTCTCTCTCTCTCTCTCTCGCTCTCTCTCTCTCTCTCTCGCTCTCTCTCTCTCTCGCTCTCTCTCTCTCTCTCTCGCTCTCTCTCGGTCTCTCTCTTCTCGGCCAGGTGGCCCCGAATTGCGAATTCCTATTTTCCTCGATTCTTCGGTTCTCCGACCTTACCAAAATTTTTTTCGATTTGCTGTGGCAGAAAGAGAGCGGATTTGGTGGTGGTTCGCGAAGAGCGTTTCGACCACGCGCGAAGGACAAGAAAGAACAGGAGGGACGGGGCGGCAGCGACGACGACACCGACGAAGGCGACGAGGAGGAGGAGGACAAGGACGAGGAGCAAGCCCGTAGGCTACGCGCGAGCGCCCGCCCTTGGTAAGCGACTTTCTCCCCCCCCCCCCCTTTCTCCACTTCTCCTCACTCTGCCGGGGCGTACCACGGTCAGCCCGCCAGCTAACGACTGTGTCTGTTTCCTAATTGGACCCTCACACATACACATACACAGAGAACCATCAGCAAGTGGAACAAAATCAAAAATGAATACCCAGGATACGTCTTCCCAGAATATCGACATTCAGGCTTCGCCCTCGGCTCATATGGAAGATATCAACACTGACGAACTTCGGCAACACCAGCACCAATCTCACCACCAAAGCTACCGAGCCCTCCTACCACAGGCTCTGCAAGGACTCGGCCCGAATAACCGAGTCCTTTACACATCAATCGACACATTGCCAAGTGCTTCGACCGGCAGTGCCGCACAGAGCGATGTTGATATCGACCTCCAAGAGGTGGAGGTAGAGGATGGTCGCTCCCAGGAGGACGCTCGTCTCCTACCCACACCATTTGCACCGGCTGTCACGACCAACCGTTCCGGCGCGACCGCGCTCTTGAATTCAGTCACCGCCACTCGCTCGTTCATCGGCTCGATTCAAGCAAAGACTGCGGCAACCCGCTCAAAAGGCCGAGAGGATAAACACAACGAAGACGCCTTGAACCCTTTCAAGTTCAGCGAAGTCACCAAAGAAGCGTCGGCCGCCGTGAGCAAGCTCCCGGCACGGAGCCGCTCCGGTATCGTCGGCTCTTCCAAGAAAGAGACAGTGGCAGCGGCGGCCGCAGAGCTCCCGGGCAAGTACCTCGGCCGCCGCCCGCGACACCAATGGCTGATTATTGCGTGGGTCGTCAACGTACTGCTTCTGCTCTCGGCGGTGCTCGTGTTCCTCTACGTTGTCATTCCCTTTATCATCGAGGGCGTCTTTTCCGGCAGCATCTCGCTCAACCTCGGCGCGACAACGACGACAATCACCCCCACCGTCCGGCTGGTCAGCGTGGACAGTGTTAGGAACGCTGGAGGCGGCGACAGCTCCCTGGTCGGCTCCATGGCGGTCTCAGTCGACCTCAACGCCGCCGGCTTGCCGAGATCCCCGCTTCCAGTGACCGTCGTCGGGCCTGTGACGTGGAGCGTCAGCACCAGCGCGGCCGACGGCGCCCCTTGGTTGCCGCTGCTGGCGACCCTCATCCCCAGCGACATTGCATACTCTGGCGGCGGTGACGTGGACGTCATCGAGAGGCCATTCGAGTTGTCATTCGCCGCAATGCCGCAGGGAGTCGCGGCACCTCCCGGCAGCACCTCTGGAGCTGTTTTTCCGCAAGGTTCAGCACTCGTGCGGGCTGTCGTCAACTGCATTTCAACGGGGGTCGTGACGGACGTTCCAAAAGTCATGGTGGCTGCGAGGCAGGGCCTCTCCATAGGACTTCTGAAGTATGCCGGCTTGAACTTGCACAGAGTAATTGATCTTGGCCAAACCATTGTCGACTTTGGTAAGTCGATTTTCGTTTTTGGCATGGTGAAGGCTCAGAAAATCTAACCGCTCCCCTATGGCTAGGCCTCACTATACCCCAGATTCTCAACTCGACAACTGGATCTGCTCTGTTCAACTCAACGACTCTCAAAATCGGCGCGATCACCATTGACAACGATACCCCGTCCATCACCGTTCCGGTGACGCTGTCGATGCCTGGGACTAACCCATTCACCATCACTGCTAGCGACTTTTCGACAACTTTGTCTTTCGGGGATGTTGCCATGGCTGTCATTTCCGTCCCATCCATCAAGACCACTTCCGGAACCGCCGCAACCTACTCCTTCTCCGTCACAACCAAACCGGCCTTCCAGCCAACGGACCCGACACTCAAAGGGTTCAGCGCCGTTCTCAGCGCTCCGCCGGCCGTATCCAACGTGGTGACCACCATTCTGAGCGGCGGTGACCCTGGCCCAATTGGGATCGGCAGCATGAAACTGCAGCTGAACGGAGCGCAAGACACGGGGACGGGGGCGACCTCAGTCGCGCATCCATTTCTCGATGAGATGCTTGCCGCCGTTGCCATCAGAGTGCCTTTCAAGCTGCTGCTGGCCAAGATTGCTGGCGCTGGCGGCCTCGGCGGTTCCGCCCTGGGGTTCGGATTCAGCATTGGTGCCTTCCGGCTGGACAATTCGACGGTGCCACCCACCTTCACGGTGAGCGGGTTGTTGTGTCTTTCTTGCGCGTGCAACGTGTCAGCACTCATCCGCGCTTCGCCTCGTTCTCTCTTTCTCCCTCCTCTCCCAATCTCTCCTCAAGATCCCCGTGACGGTCACCCCGACCAATCCCTTGCCCGTCGGGTTCGCGGTGACAGGAATCGCTATGCGGTTCAACATCTCCGACGTCCCCATCTTGAACATCCAGATCGCGAAAATTCAGGCCGACGCAGGCTCCGTCCAGCCGATTGCTTTTGAAGTTGTCGCCGCCCTCGCGTGGGCTGTGCCGGCCGCAACGGCAGACCCCGCCGCTCCCCTCGTCCCGCAAGACGTGGCAAACCTGCTGGACGCGTTCGCAAACACTCCCGGCTCCGTGACGTTTGGGATAGATCAGCTTCGCGCAACCGTCGATGGGATTGGAAAGGATATACTCGACCCGGCCCTGGCGTCTGTGGCAGTCAAGGTCCCGTTTGACATTGCAAACAAGTTCACGGGCGGCATACTGTCCAATATACCGCCGTTTGCGAATCTGATTGTTGGTGCGACGAAAAGTTTGAAGTTCGACTTTGGGGCGTTCGCGGTGGACAATACGACGATCCCCAACTCGTTCAAGGTGATGCCAGCAAGAAAAGCAGCCCTCAACTTCGTTCTTAATTCATCTATCTCATTCTTACCCATTCTCCAGATTCCCTTGACCATCGCCGTCGCTGGCCAAAACCAACTCAACATAAACGCAACGGGTATCGGCGCTCGCTTCAATATTTCCGACACTACACTGGTCAAGTTTGCAATCCCTTCGTTCTCTGCAGTCCCCAATACGACCGCAACATACTCCTTCACCACCGTTTTAACACCAGGATTCACGGTGGGACCGCCCAATACAGCCCTGAACCTTGGCTTGCCCGATAATGTGGGCGCGTTGCTGCAGCGATTGGCAAACGGGGTTGACCCGGGTCCCTTTGGCGTGGACTCTGTGACGGCACACGTGGAGGGGCTTACGGGACTGACGGCGGAGCAGGTGTCTGCGGCAGCGGCGAGCGTATCGGTGCGCGTACCGTCCGCGACGGTCGACACGTTGTCCGGTGGCGCCATCACAAAGGTTGCTGGCCCCGTCGCAAACGTGGTTGTCTCCGCGGCCGCGAACGGCGTGACTGCCGCCCTCGGCGCGGCCGCCGTTGACCCCGCACTAGCGCCTCCCGCCCTGAACGCCCAGGCCTCTGCCGCAATTCCAAACAGCATCAATAAGCTCGACGTTGTGGTTCGCAGCGCAGGCCTGCGCGTGACGCTCGCCGGCGCGCCGCTGCTCAAGGTCGCGGTGCCGGCATTCGACGCCGCGCCCGGGACCCCGGCGAACTACGCCATCAACGTGCAGCTTGCGGCGGGATGGGCGGCGGCGGGTCCAACGGACGGAACGGCCAGTGCTGGGACGACCCCGCAGACGATTGTGGATGCGGTGCAGAGGCTGGCGCGCGGCGAGGACCCCGGGGCGATTGGCATCGACAGCGTGCAGGCACAGGTTGGTGGCGTCCCACAGACAACCCTGGATCCGCTGCTTGCCAAGGTCAACTTTTCAGTGTCGGCCCAGACGCTCAATTCGCTTTCTGGAGGAGTTGTCGACAAACTTGTTCCCCTGGCAAAACTGGCGGCTGGGAATGGGGGGAACCTCACCACCATGGCTGCGGGACTCACCGTCGCCCTGGGTGCTGTCAGCTTGGACGGGGCACTGACTCCTCCTTCAGTAGCTGTGCCCGCCAAAGTGGCGGGGGTCAGTTTGCTGAGCCCCGGCCAGACGGCTGGCGGGGGTGCGCGAATCTCCCTCGGCGGTGCTGCCATTGCTTCTGGACAAGCATCTTTGACTGTCACAGCGCCCTCTGCAATCGATGTCAATGTCAAAGGCCAAGCGGGCTGGGCTACTCAGACAACTCCACAGAGCACCAGTATTTTTGGAACTGTTCCCCCTGAGCTAACCACCATCGCAAACAAGCTTGCCGCCGGTCAGGACCCAGGTCCGCTTCAGATCGACTCTGTCACCGCCACCATTCCTGGCCTGTCACCCGCATTCGTTGACCCGCTCTTGGCGGGTTTCTCGCTAACCGTTCCTGCCAGCGTCGTGAACTTGGCGACTGGAAATGGCTTGAAAAACCTCGGACCTCTCGTTCAATCATCAATGAATGGTACGGCGACATCCTCCGCAGCCGCAAAACTGGGAGATGTTGTATTGGATGGGAATACTTCGCCACCAACAATCAGTGCGGCAGCTTCGCTGTCGCTCGGCACAAACCTTCTTGCTCAAGGGCAGTCCGCAAGCGTTGGCGGTCGTCTCTCCGTTGGAAGCGCTCCGATAGTGTCGACCACGGCCAACGCTTCGTTTGTGTCGGCGACGACTATGGGTGTTAATGCAATCCTTCAAGCGGGATGGGCTGCCCCCACAACGTCAAACACTTCCAGCGTATTTGGAACAGTGCCTCCGAACGTGGTGACCGTCGTCAACAATATTGGAGCCGCACAAGACCCCGGACCGTTCGTGATTGACAATGTCAGGGCCCAAATCCCAGGATTCGCTCAAACCACCGTCGATACGTTGCTGAGTGGGTTTTCTGTGAGCATCCCATCAAGCGTTGTGAACCAAGCGACTGGCGGGGGCCTCACAGCAATCGCTCCAACCGTTTCAACTGCAAGCGGAACGGTGGCAGCCGCAAATGCAACGAAACTTGCGCTGGGTGCAGTCAGTCTGGACGGTGCGATTACACCGCCAAAGATCACCGCACCTGCCAATCTTATGGGACTTGGGAACCTTGGAGGCGGTGGCAACTTTGGTGCTCGCGTGTCCGTTGCTGATTCGCCCCTCGTCGTGGCCCAAGCACAGTTTGCTCCAATCAATCCCCAGGACGTTGCAGTCAACGCCGTTGTATCGGCAGGCTGGGCTGCACCCACAACCGGCACCACTACCAGCATTTTTGGAGCACCGCCGGCTGCTCTCACAACCGTTGCGAACAAGATTGCCAATGCCCAGGATCCCGGACCGCTGAAAATCGACATGATTCAGGCGCAATTCGCCGGAACGTCGTTTGATTCACTTCTGTCGAACGCGACCATCACCATTCCAGCCAGTGTGGTCAACCAAGCAACTGGCGGTGGTTTGACAATGATTGCACCGACCGTGAAAGGAGTACTCAATCCCACGACCAACACTGCCGCGACGAATGTTTCATTGGCTGTCGGTGCAGTCGCTTTGGACGGAGCAGTGACGCCACCAGCTGTTGCAGCACCACTAAAGGTACAAAGGGCAGCCTGTTGTGTAAAGAAAGTGCACATTTCTGACTGTCAATTACCATTCCAAAACAGGTTGGTGGAGTCAATCTGCTGAGTCCTGGACAGATAGCTGCCTTTGGTGGGCGATTCTCTCTTGGGGGAGCCCCAATCGTCTCAGGCCAAGCAGCATTTTCAGCATTGGCACCTTCACTCATGAATGTGAATGTCACAGGAAAAGCAGGATGGGCCGCTCCAACTACCCCGCAAAGCACAAGCGTTTTCGGGACCGTCCCGCCGGAGCTGACCACTGTAGCAAACAAGCTGGCGACAGGCCAGGATCCAGGACCACTTGTGATCGACACTGTTACCGCCACGATTCCAGGATTTTCGCCTGGATTTGTGGACCCACTCCTTGCAGGCTTTTCGCTGACGGTACCGGCCAACGTCGTCAACCTTGCGACTGGAAACGCGTTGAAAAATCTTGGCCCCGTTGTGCAAACGGCGATGAACACCACCGCGGCGGCACCGACTGGTGCCAAGCTTGGCGCAGTTGTCCTTGACGGAAACACGACCCCTCCACTCGTTAATGCGGCAGCGTCACTTTCCCTTGGCACGAACCTTCTTGCTCAGGGCCAGACGGCAAGTGTCGGCGGTCGGCTGTCGATTGGTGGAGCGCCGATAGTGTCGACCACGGCCAACGCTTCCTTTGCGTCGGCGACGACGATGGGCGTTAATGCAGTGGTACAAGCGGGATGGGCGGCCCCCACAACGTCAAACACTTCCAGCGTATTTGGGACGGTGCCTCCAAACGTAGTCACTGTCGTCAACAATATCGGAGCTGCGCAAGATCCTGGCCCATTTGTGATTGACAACGTCAAAGCCCAAATTCCTGGATTTACTCAAAGTACCGTTGACACACTTCTCGGTGGGTTTTCCGTCAGCATCCCGTCAAGCGTTGTGAATCAAGCGACTGGCGGGGGCCTCACAGCAATCGCTCCGACTGTTTCGACTGCAAGCGGAACCGTAGCGGCTGCAAACGCAACAAAGCTCGCGCTGGGTGCAGTCAGTCTGGACGGTGCGATTACACCGCCAAAGATCACCGCACCTGCCAATATTATGGGACTCGGGAACCTTGGAGGCGGTGGCAGCTTTGGTGCTCGCGTGTCCATTGCTGATTCGCCCCTCGTCGTGGCCCAAGCACAGTTTGCTCCAATCAATCCCCAGGACGTTGCAGTCAACGCCGTTGTATCGGCAGGCTGGGCTGCACCCACAACCGGCACCACTACCAGCATTTTTGGAGCACCGCCGGCTGCTCTCACAACCGTTGCGAACAAGATTGCCAATGCCCAGGATCCCGGACCGCTGAAAATCGACATGATTCAGGCGCAATTCGCCGGAACGTCGTTTGATTCACTTCTGTCGAACGCGACCATCACCATTCCAGCCAGTGTGGTCAACCAAGCAACTGGCGGTGGTTTGACAATGATTGCACCGACCGTGAAAGGAGTACTCAATCCCACGACCAACACTGCCGCGACGAATGTTTCATTGGCTGTCGGTGCAGTCGCTTTGGACGGAGCAGTGACGCCACCAGCTGTTGCAGCACCACTAAAGGTACAAAGGGCAGCCTGTTGTGTAAAGAAAGTGCACATTTCTGACTGTCAATTACCATTCCAAAACAGGTTGGTGGAGTCAATCTGCTGAGTCCTGGACAGGTGGCTGCCTTTGGTGGGCGATTCTCTCTTGGGGGAGCCCCAATCGCCTCAGGCCAAGCAGCATTTTCAGCATTGGCACCTTCACTCATGAATGTGAATGTCACAGGAAAAGCAGGATGGGCCGCTCCAACTACCCCGCAAAGCACAAGCGTTTTCGGGACCGTCCCGCCGGAGCTGACCACTGTAGCAAACAAGCTGGCGACAGGCCAGGATCCAGGACCACTTGTGATCGACACTGTTACCGCCACGATTCCAGGATTTTCGCCTGGATTTGTGGACCCACTCCTTGCAGGCTTTTCGCTGACGGTACCGGCCAACGTCGTCAACCTTGCGACTGGAAACGCGTTGAAAAATCTTGGCCCCGTTGTGCAAACGGCGATGAACACCACCGCGGCGGCACCGACTGGTGCCAAGCTTGGCGCAGTTGTCCTTGACGGAAACACGACCCCTCCACTCGTTAATGCGGCAGCGTCACTTTCCCTTGGCACGAACCTTCTTGCTCAGGGCCAGACGGCAAGTGTCGGCGGTCGGCTGTCGATTGGTGGAGCGCCGATAGTGTCGACCACGGCTAACGCTTCGTTCGTGGCGGCGACGACGATGGGCGTTAGTGCGATGGTACAGGCGGGATGGGCGGCCCCCACAACGTCAAACACTTCCAGCGTATTTGGGACGGTGCCTCCAAACGTGGTGACGGTCGTCAACAACATTGGCGCCGCGCAAGATCCTGGGCCATTCGTGATTGATAATATCAAAGCCCAGATTCCTGGATTTACTCAAAGTACCGTTGACACACTTCTCGGTGGATTTTCCTTGAGCATTCCCTCGAGCGTCGTGAACCAGGCGACTGGCGGAGGACTGACAGCCATTGCACCGACTGTGGCGACAGCGAGCGGAACCGTCGCAGCGGCGAACGCAGCTGCCCTTGCATTGGGTGCAGTCAGTCTCGACGGTGCTACCACACCACCAAAGATTACCGTGCCGGCCAATCTCATGGGTCTCGGAACACTCGGTGGCGGCGGAAATTTCGGTGCCCGCGTGTCCATCGCCGACTCTCCGTTGGTCGTGGCGCAAGCGCAACTCGCTCCACTTACTGCCAAAGACGTTGGAGTGAATGCTGTCATCTCAGCTGGATGGGCTGCGCCAACGACGTCAAACACGAGTAGCGTTTTTGGAACACCCCCTCCTGCCCTTGCCACGGTCGTCACAAAGATTGGCAACGCCCAAGATCCTGGTCCGCTGAAAGTCGACATGGTGCAAGCTCAATTTACGGGGATGGCGCCTGGCGCTTTGGACATGTTCTTGTCGAACTTCTCGATCACTATTCCGGCAAGCGTCGTGAATCAGGCAACTGGAGGCGGTCTCACGATGATCGCGCCAACGGTGAAAGCAGCTGCTGGAGGAACGGGTGCGAATGCGTTGGCGCTTGGCGTTGGGGCCGTAGTCCTCAATGGCGCCACAACACCGCCAACGTTTTCGATCCCGGCCTCTCTGACTTCAACCGCACCGACACTTAACGTTGCAGGGACGGCGGTCGGTCTGCGGGCCAGCCTAGGGGGGGCTTCGTTGGTCACATTTTCGGGGCAGTTTGCCTCTCCGTCTCCCCAAACAATAGCGGTAGCGTCCACTGTAGTTCCGGGATGGGCAGCTCCAACGGCATCCAACACATCCAGCGTTTTCGGAACTGTTCCACCAAACCTTGTTGCGGCGGTGAACAAACTTGCAGCAGGCCAGGATCCAGGACCTCTGACAGTCGACATGGTCCAGGCACAGGTTCCGGGAATCTCGACGCAGTTCCTCGGCACACTACTTGCCGGCTTTTCGTTGTCGATTCCAGTCAGCGTTGTGAACCAGGCCACGGCAGGTGGTTTAACTATGGTGGCACCCGCCCTTGCGGCAGTCACGGGCGGCAGCCTTTTAACAGCTGCTCAAACGCTGATGCCGAGTCTTGGCGCGACGGCGTTGGACGCGGCCACAACACCGCCGACTTTCCGAATCCCGCTATCATTGAATATGCAAAACACTGCCGCTCTGGTTGGAGGAATCGGAATACGCATGAGCGTCAACGGAGCACCACTTGGTCTAACAAACGTAACAACAGCAGCTGCAGGAAACAAGCTCAACACAAACACAATCTTCGTGCCTGGCTGGGCGACACCGACAACATCAAACGCCTCCAGCGTTCTGGGCACTGTCCCACCAAACATTCAAACCGCCTTTACGCAATTTTTAGCGGGCCAGGATACGGGTCCGTTGAAAATCGACCAAGTGCAGGTAAATCTCGCTTCGATGCCTGCTTTGGCCAACGCGCTCGCTGGTTTCTCGGTGGAAATTCCAGCAAGTGTTGTAAACCAGGCCACAGCAGGTGGTATCTCCGTGCTGGGACCCATGCTAAACCAAGCTATCACTGGTACGGCCAATTCCATGGTGGTCATCGGGAACCTGTTTGTAAACACAAAAACGGCACCGCCTTCGTTTGCCCTTCCCGTCACCCTAAATATGCCGCCTACCGCTATGACCATGGGCGGGGCGCTTGGCTTGAACGGTTTTGGCGCCAGCTTCAGTGTCTCGGACGTTGCAGTCGTTTCAGTCAATATCCCTAGCATTCAAACCCCAGGGCAAAAGGTGATGGCCCCGGTGAATGCGGTTCTGGCGTGGAGCGCCCCCACGAATGGCGGCATTCTGGCCTCCGTGGGATCCCTGCTCAACATCCCACCCAACATCAAAGGCCTCGTTGCCCAGGCCGCAACAAAGACGCTTGTGAACGTTGGAATGCAGAAAGTCAATGTGACAGTGGATCCCGTGATCCAGCCGGTTGTGTCGAACTTGCTGTCCCAGTTCTCCGTGGTTGTTCCGCCTGTGACGGCCAACCAAGCGACTGGCAACTTCCTCAACGACCCGCTGCCCAAGATTGCAGCGTTTGCAAACGCTGCGCTGGCGAACCCGATGCTGATGCTGGGTGGGATCAGCCTTGTTCAGACGACCTCGCCGCCGTCGATCAAGGTGGCGGTCACGACGACAGTGAATGCGCCTACGCCGTTTGACATCAACGTGCAGAATCTATCGGCCATGGTTAACATCACGGACAACGTGCTGCTCGGTACAGGGACAGTGCCGGCGCTGATGGCGACTGCGGGGATGAACCCGAGCATGATGCATATTGACGCGGTGCTGACCGCTGCTTGGGCGACGCCCGCCAAAGCGACGGGGGGTATTTTCACGATTTTCCAAGACATTGCGGGACTTTTCAAGACGCCGCCAGCCGTCCTCGCGGCGCTGGCCAAGCTCGTTGGCGGCACGAACACCGGACTTTGCTCCGTGCACAACATCCAAGGCACCATGAACGGCGCGCCGCTCATGCTTCCAACGGGACAGCTCCTCAATACGATCGCGGTGCAGGCACCTTGCGATTCCTTGGCGACGCTTATCAATGGCGGGGTCACCCTGCTTAAACAGCTCCTGGCGGCAAACAATAACATGGCTGCGGCTGGTGGAGCCGCCGGTGGAGCTGCGGGCAAAGCCGCCGGTGGGACTCCCACTATAACTATTTCCATGTAAACCCCTTTGCTGTTACGAGGGAGAACAGCTTGCTTTTGTGTTTCCGCCTTCCATTTTTTGTTTTTCTTCTTTTTTTTTTTTTATCATACGCCCTTCTCCTTTCTGTTTCATACATTCCCATTTCTACTACGCCGCATTTCTATGATCTGGCTGGTCCAGACAGCAGAGTCCCCACAACGCCGCAAGTTATATCCAGTTACGATTCGACTTTTTCTTTTTTTCTTTTTTTCTGTCCCTCCCCCAGTTCTCTTCTATTATCTTGCACCTTCGAGTTCCAACCCTGAAACGTGATGCGCACGGCATGAGGACGACCCCGAATGAAGTTTTTTTTGGCCATTCGCTCGGTTTGCGAGGACTCCGAGGGGGCGCCTATTGAAGCAATGAAGCCTTTTTCGGCCACATTCTTTTGTGTGTCTGTCTGCCAATGTCTGTCTGTCTGTCTCTCTCTCTCTCTCTGTCTCTCTCTCTGTCTGCCTGTAACATCGGTCGGTCTGCCTTGTCTCTCCCCGCCACTCTGCGACTCAAAAACAGTCTCACTCTCTCTATCTCTCTGTCTCCTGCTGCGCCATCCCACCACAAGCAATTCTCACTGGGCATTTCGCCGCCGCCGTTTGCCCGCGACGATGAGCTCTCCGCCGCGTGAATCGCCCGCTGCGGCTGACGATGCGGGAAACGCCACAGCACCGACAGCCGCCACCGCCGCTGACATCCTCGCCTCCGTCGCTGCCCAAGTCAACGCCATCCCTGCCTCTACCCTCTCCCTCGATCAGACCCTTGCCCGCCCGTTTGCCCTTCCTGACCACATTCACGCAGCCCTCCTGGCAGCGCGCTCACCAGAGGCAAACCAGTACGAGGTGAGTGCCTTCCATGGCCCTTCCCACGCCCATAGTCCCAAGTTCAAATGACCTCGAGAAAAAGTTCGCACAATCGGCTAGCGATGCAGGCGCGACCTTTTCCCCGGCACTAACCAGTCTCATTTGCCATCGCCACCTTGTGACAGGCCGTGGTAAGCTACTCCCGCAAAGACAGTGCCACCGTATATCCCCTTGTCGACAAGCTTTCGGCCAACTTCCGCCTTTGGATCGATTATCAAGAGGGTCACACCAGCGTGACTGAATCGATCGTGGATGGTATCTGCCAATCGGCTATTTTCATACCATTTCTTTCAGACAACTACGTTTCATCTCTGCCGTGCAAACTCGAGATCAAGCTGGCCACCGAAATCCAGAAACCTATTCTTCCCATTTGCTTACCCAACTCGGAAATCTTGAAAATGAGTGGGGCGTCCTTCTTAGGCAGTGGCAGGCCTTGTAAGTCGCTTTCTCCGACCCCGCTGAAACCTTAAGGCGTGCAAATTCGGCTTTTCTAGGCATTGATCTTCAGAACGGCATAACATACACATCTCATAGTCTAATAGCGACACGGCTGTCGAGGCTTCTCAAGTCTGGGTTGGACACTATCACCATTAAAAAGGACGATATTATCTTCCAAGAGGAAGACATGATTGGGGAAGGCTCTTACGGAACAGTTTACAAGGGAGTCTATCTTAACCGGATTTCTGTGGCTGTGAAGTCTCTGAAACTTCGAAGACTTGGAGAGAAAGCGATGGCAGAGCTTGTTACCGAGGCGCGAATACTGCAGGGTTGTAGAAATCCGTTCATTATTGGATTTTACGGCGTGCTTGTGGACGGACCACGTTTTTCTTTGGTGCTGGAGGTAAGACCCCTTCCGACCGTGAAATGGAATCATCTCTCACCTCTCCCGGGCGCGTGCTTCTTGTTGCTCAGCACGCCTCCCTTGGTTCCTTACATGACTATTATCGAAGTCCAACGCAAAAAGACACCTCCCTTCTTGACCGCGTAGCCATTCTTTACCAAATTGCCGCCGGAATGACCTTTCTGCATGATACACTCAAGTTGATACACAATGACCTCAAGAGCCATAACGTTCTGCTTACGCATCCTCATTCGGGTCCATTTCTCGCCAAAATTACCGACTTTGGGCTAAGTAATCTGAAAAGTGAAACACTGGCCGCAAATGGAGCGTCAGGCACCACCCTATGGATGGCTCCAGAACTGAGATCACATCCACCCAAGGTCACCACTGAATTAAGGCTCTTTGGAATTTATTCTAACGGTCGCCTCACGAATAGGTTTCCAGCGCAAATGACGTTTATTCCTTTTCGGTGCTCATGACTGAAGTGATAAGCTGGGTAGGATTGTATGGCCGCGAATGGATGCGAATTACTCCGGATTGGGTCAAGTGGCGGCTGGAATCGCTTAGCTCCGAAATGGAACGGGAGGATCTTCTGGAAGTCATGGCGGCGAAAGTTTTCGACATACGAAACAATCCGTTTGGGACCGATTTGATGCAATTATTTCAACTCTGCTGGGATCCTGTACATACCAAACGACCAAAATTTTCCGTTATCGCGGCGGAATTGAAACGAATCTCGGACTTGATCCAGGGAGATGTGCTTCAAGCTCAACAACTAACACCGATGACTGAAGGTATCTGAACGAGTAGATTGATTAGTCTCATCCTTGCCACCTTATTGACTCATTTTTGAAACATCCAGCCTTTCCCATTGTCGGCTCGCCTCCAGAGTATCATGCTCTGTTGGGAGACGTACCTCCCACTAATAACTTGGCAAACTATGCTTGGCCCACACCAAATGTTTCGCGGACCGGCGTTCAGCTGCCTTATCAAGCTTGGCCAACAGGCGATACGCAGGCACCAACAAATACGAACGCTGACATTCTGGGTAGGTCGCCAACGGGTTTTAATGGTGGTCGTGCACTTTCGCAACCGACGTACCTTCACCACGAGCACAACGACTTTGCGCCCTCAGATGGCCCACGATCATTCTCAACCTCTCATCTACAGACATCCTCATATTCTTTCTACAATCCTGTCAATGCCAATGCCCCTTCTGCCTCTATAAGAGTACCTCGTCCTCTGTCAACGATCTCGATGCAGACACCGTGGAGTCCATTAGACAAGCCATACCCAATTAGGGAGGACTCTCTTACCCCCAACGCTTCGCCAAAATTCTCTCCATCGACTTCGCCACGCGGTTGGGACATTAGCGCCTTTATGCTGCCCCCCAGCGCAATGACGAGCAATCTGAGCGGGTTTAGAGGAATGTCTATTGTCTCGCAAAGTTCTCCGCCTGATCAGGTATTCACTACCACTGCCGGTCATGCTTCTACTGCGCAAAGTATCAATTGGTCGCTGCCGCAGCAGCCGGCCCGCTCTGCCGTTCCTTCCCAAGCGATCAATTCCGTTAGTCCATCTTCGGAGGGTAGCCCCTCCGTTCGTATGATTACGTCGCCGGCCTTGCGTCCTTCACCGGGCGCGGGTGTCAGCAATCTGTCTGCGTTGAAGGCTCTCCGGCCGGCTATGTCCCCGCCTCTGCGCCCTGCTCCGACTCCTTCGTCTGCGACGCCTGAGAATGAGTCGAGCGCGGCCACTTCCTCCGCCGAATTTCTGTTGGAAGTTCCTCTTCCGAAGTCTACCCCACCTCGCGGCTCGGTAGTCACCAACGCCGCTGCGAAGGGTCTCACTGGGGCCTCAATTGCATCATCGCCTCCTCGGCGTCTCGCCCCTTCTTCCGGAACTGAGGGGGTACTGAAGCCAACCCCACCGGGGCCTAAACCAAGCGTCACAGCGACATCTTGGGTCACTTCGCCGCAACTTCGACCGGTCCCTGGGACATCGGATACCCGGAACCATGTAGAGGCTTCACCGCTGCTTCAAGGGATGCAGGCAGTGTCAGCGAAGCGCTCAATGGAAGGCATGTACAAGACTTTGAAGGCTCGCGGCTCCAACAGCGCAATCACATCTACTCTCACAATCTCGCGCCCGCGACGTTCCTCGGCAGGCGCTGCCCTCTTTCAAAAACTTGACCCAAGCGACTATCTGAACCACACACCGCGAGAATCTTTGCTGACCCAATCGCAGCGGACAGCGCAAGCCGGTGGAGACGCTCCGAGCACCGACACTAGAAATCCGTTCGTGCTTTTCATCGAAGCGCTTCATTATCAGTTTGGGGTCGACTGCGAAGTTGATGTCCAGAAATCCGCAGTTCGAATGAAAATGATGTCTGAGAGTGGCAAGGCGCCGCACTTTGGCCACCTGCATCTTGCCGTAATGCGATCCGTTGGCTGCGGGTTTCCTACAAGCCGATCGGCAGCAGACGAGATCGACTTGACTCGAGCGGACGCAGATGTTTTGATCGAGCTTGATGCCATGGAAGGCCTGAATGCCTCCGCCGTCTGGCACCTGGTCGTGGGCTGGACGTCTCATCACGCTGAAAGCGGAAACCCGCACGCCCAGTTCGCGCTTGGCCGATACTACTGGTTCGGTCGTGGCGTCAGCATGGATAAGTCGGAGGCTGCCCGTTTGATACGGCTGGCAGCGGACCAAAGGCTCGCGTCGGCTGAGCACGAGCTTGGTTTCATGTACGGCCGCGGATCTGGAGTGTCCAAGGACGACGGCGAAGCAGCGCGATGGCACCGTCGTGCAGCCGAGCAAGGCAACGCGTCAGCGCAAATCGAATTAGGGTGGCGCTTATTCAACGGTGTCGGCGTCGATCAGGATCGAAACGAGGCCATGAGCTGGAACAGAAAGGCGGCCAACCAAGGCAACGCCATTGCGCAGAATAATCTTGGAGTGATGTACCTCAACGGGCACGGTGTGGAGAAGGACTACGGCACGGCGGCTGTGTGGTTCCGAAGGGGCGGCCGAGCAACGGAATGCGGATGCGCAGAACGCGTTGGGGACACTCTCCTACAACGGTCTTGGAGTCCCGAAAGACTATGAGGAGGCCTTGAGGTGGTTCCGCAAAGCAGCGGAGCAGCGCAACGCGCTCGCCGAGTACAATCTGGGATCGATGTACAACAGCGGCAGGGGTGTGGCACGGGATTTTTCGGCTGCGGCGGAATGGTTTCGCAAGGCAGCGGACCAAGGCAACGCGGAAGCGCAGAACGGGCTGGGTACGCTGTACTACAATGGGAGCGGCGTGGAGCAGGACCACAATACAGCACTCTTCTGGATCCGCAAAGCAGCGGATAAGGGCAACGCGCTGGCGCAGTTCAACCTGGCGGTGATGCACGTAAACGGGCGCGGCGGTGGTAGTGGTGGCAGTAGTGGCAGCGGGAGCGGCACTGGCACTGGTAGCGGCAGCGGCAATCGGGACTATCTCTCCGCGGCGGTGTGGTTCCGCAAGTCTGCGCTGCAGGGAAACGCAGACGCCCAACACTCGCTTGCGTCGCTGTACTACACGGGCACCGGGCTGCCGCGGAGCCTTACGGACGCGGCAGGGTGGTTCCGACGTGCGGCGCAGCAGGGCCACGCGAACGCGCAGCACTCCCTTGCGACTATGCTGTACAAGGGCGAGGGAGTCGGGGCGCAGAGCCACGCGGAGGCGTTCGAGTACTTTCTTCTCGCTGCTCAGCAGGGGCACGCGAGCGCGCAGAACCACTGCGGGCGTATGTACCGAGACGGGATTGGGGTCGCAGCGAACGACTCTGAGGCTGCCGGGTGGTTCCGGGCGGCTGCGGAACAAGGCAACGCCATGGCGCAGAAGAGCCTCGGAATGCTTTACCGGCAGGGACGCGGGGTGATGAAGAGCGAACAGGAGGCGCGGAGGTGGCTCAAGCGGGCGGCCGAGCAAGGATACGAGCCCGCGATCCAGGAGCTTGCCACTGCGGACGACGATGATGACCAAGGCGGCGACGCGGTTGCGTAAGGTGGAGGCGGTTTCACTGATTCGAAGGCCCTGCGAACGGAAACGGTCCTCGGTTATGTTTCGGAGAGTGAGGGGGGAGAAAGAGCGAGCGAGCGAGAGAGAGAGAGCGGGTGTTTTTTCCCCCAACGTCTCTTGCTTTGTCGTCTGAGAAAGGAGCTTGTTTCCCTTCCCCCCTTTTTTTTTATCTTCTCTTGGTGAAAGCGATGATGAAATGATGATGACGATGGGTGGCCCTGTTCGGCGACAAAAATGATCAACTCTGATGGACCTCGTCCTCTTGAGAGATGGTCAACACTGAGCAGTTTGAAAGAGACACATCGCTAGCTCCTTGCAGAGGGTGAGCAGTGTAAAACCAACCCAGCCGAGCGGGCTGATGCTCTTATCACTGCAATTGGTTTCTCTGATAAGAAGGTCTTCCAAATCATCACCACCCACTGGACATGATTTCTCCTCATCTGTTCCATGAAGAGACAAAGGGCGAAAGATTGGAGGCGTCTGTCCCAAAAAGGCTTGCTTGTTGTATAACAAGTTCTTGGATTGTGTGGACAGAGCTGATTAGATGATTGCAACCTGCAGTGTTGCTTATGAAACGAGAAGGTGGTGTCACAGGCTGTTTTACTTTGCATTGGATGCCTGTTCAATGCAGGTGTTGTCTACCAAAAAGTGCGGAATCTGCTGGCTTGTCAGATGATATTGCCACAAGGAGTTTCGTCCTCAGCTTGCATTGCAACTGTTTGGAAGGGACCAGTCTGCTGTAAATGCTAAAGCAGCTACTGGTGGTATTGGTGCACTGACCCCATGTACCACATGGGACAACATCATCCTGGGCTATCACATTCCACATCACTACTATGGGCGTGATATTTATCCATTCACATTGGAGGATGCACCTCCTGGGACATTGTTGGAGTGAGTTAGATGCCAAGGTTGCCCTGCAAATCCAGGACAAAGGACTTTGACTATCTGCACGCAATGCTGCATTGTGTTTTGTGTAAACAGTCTACTTTGAGTGAGTGAGTGGAAGGAGTGAATGAAGTGGAGATGTGTGTTTGTGGGTGGTCCTTCTCCCCAACTTGGAGAGAAAGAGAAAAAAACTTTGTTGTGAAAAATTGATACAATGATGATATGCATGCTGTAACAGTTGCTAGGCAAGTGTGACTGGCACAGGGTACAAACCTCTCCTATATTATCTGCTTGAGCAGAGGAGGAGGAAAACTGTTAACACCAGGTTTCTGTTCCACTTAATACTCAGAGTATTTGTCAACAACGCAAGCCAGGGCGTAGGTCTGCATCGACAGTGGCTTGCTCTCCCCATGGGCATTGCGAGAACAATCACTGACATTCGCAATAGGTTTATCTTGTGCCACTTGCTGGTAACCAGTTCCACCTAACATATGGAGCCACAGTCACTTAGGCCATTTTATTTTGTGTCCATTTAAAGAGTAGGACGCAAATTCTGAAAAACTTTGATGCAGTTTTTACATCAGTCTAATAGGAGAAAGGCACAGCTGCTGTTTTGTTGTGATTACTATTTGTCTAGATGGTACAACAAAGTGGAAGGTACCAACAGAACGCCCTTTCAATTCTGTGCCTGCTGGCACTAGTTTCATCACGGAAGTCGCATTGGTGCAGAAGTTAGGTGTGTGACAACTCTGTGGGTCATTGTGCCTCATGTGGCACAGTGGCACCGACCCTTAAAGGGGTGGCAGGAATTTTCAATCCCCGCCCCTCATCGCGCTTCCCTTCCCGCCACCCAGCGCGACATCAAGCGCCCGTCAGCCAGCCCCGCCACTCCAAGCAACGTACCTGCCGCTCTCCGTCGGATTTTTTTTGCATTCTTCCGTCCGATGCAGTGCCCAACGTTTATGGGCATGACGCTGGGGTGAGCTCACGCCAGTAAAAAGAATGAATAAACCTGCCGCTAACGCTGGTCGTGCACACCCGGTGATCCTGCGCTCGAAATAGATTTCCCAACCTCGTCATTGTAACCGTCAGTGCGGCCCTCCTTATCCGGTATGGGACGTCTCGGGCCGTCTTCGCCGTCGATCCCTCCGAACCCAACGGCTACTACTGCGAAAGCACGCTCCAGGTGTATCTTTCGCTGGATGCCGCGCTTTCGGCGTGCCTTGTACTGGCCACGGTTGTCGCTGCTGCGCCCCGTCGACGCGTTCGCGCCAACGACGCGTCCACGATCGTTTGGGCGACCGTGGGCTTGCTGGGCGCAAAGCTGTGAGTCGTAGCGCCTCACCCCCCATAACAGTCCCACTCATCATCCACCCTCCGTTTCATTGGAAAGGGTGGCGATGGGATGTGGTGGTAGTGTCTGTCCCAACTAAAATTTCAACTCCGCCCGTCACTGCAAACACAGTACCGCCGCGTTCACGGGATTGGCTTTTGCGTTCCCATCAGGCTTTAACCACTGCAAGGCCGGAGACCCCGTTCTTTGGACGTACGCCGCGTTTCGCATATGTAAAGTAAAGGCCTTCCCACTCCTAAAGCACGCCCACTTTGCGTTTACAAGCTGACGGGGTCCTTCTTCACCAGGCCTTCTCCTCGGTGTTGGCATTGGTACAGCCAACCACGCTGCGAGCAAGGTGGCCGGCCGCACGGCCCTCCCCATCGCCGAGCATGTTTTTGTCGCGGCACACGGTGCAGTCCATCTCATCCTGTTTGGCGGAATCGTGTGCTTCTTGGTCCTCTTCGACACGCCCTACACGTCCACGGCAGACGCTGCCGCCTCCCCACCTCCCAACTCGCCGCCGATCCCAACAGCTGTCAACACGGGCTCAAACAGTAGCAATAGCAGCAGCTTGAGCTCTTTCCTCTTTTGCGAGCAGTCCGTGTCGTCGTACTTGTACTTTGAATTGGCAACGACGTTCAGTGTGTTGACGCCGTTTGCGCTGAACGTGATGGCGGAGGTCGCCCGAGGAGCGGGGGACGATATTCAGCCGGTTGAGATGTCACTGGACGCGGGGTTTTGTTTTTCGCACCTTGTGACAATGTATTTATGACCCGCCCCGCCGATTCTGATGGCTAACGCTTCAGCCCTTCCCCAATTTCGGTTTTTGAAGCACTTCACTGATCTTTGGATCTAAGCAGCTGCTGTATTCACCTATTTGCCAGAAATCCGATCCGCTGTTGTACCAGTTCGCATTGCTACTCTTTCGTGAGTGCCATTCTTCTGCACATGCTATTCTTGCTCTGCAATGCCCACCCCCTCCCACCCAGCCCTTTCCCCAGCTACTCGACAGACTAACTTGGGCCATCCTGGCTGGGGAAGAGCAGTCTTCAGAATTGCAACTGCTTTGGCGTTTGCGGTAGCATACGCCATATTCCGAGGACTTCACGCTCGAAGACGAGCGCTGGCAGCGGACGACGAACGGCGCCGAGCGAATGCCTGGCATGAGCTTGGTGCGCTACGCTTTATGGTGGCGACCGCATCCACTGTCCCTGGGGGGGACAGAAATACTCGTGAGATCATCAGCCTGTGCACACGCGTCTTCAAGTACGAGCCGCCCAAGCCAGACTCGGCGACGTGCATTGTTGGCGTCGTTGAAAACGGCGCAGCCACCTTCACCGAAGAAGAAGTCGCGCGGTGCAGCGAAGCAGGTGCAAAAGAACCGAATCTGTGTCTCATGGTTCGTAACTCCGCGGACAGGCTGTCGCTCGATCAGCAGCATCAGGAGGAGAATGACAACGGTAGTGCCGGCAACCGTCTTGGAGTCAATGCGACGCCCGACAGTCTGCGTCCCGTACTGACGCAACCTATGCAAGACAATGCCCCGCCCGCATCTCGCCGACCCAGCCATGATGCCCCCTCCATGGCGATGTCGACCCGCACACACCAAAGCGCACGGGATGCTGCTGCTGCAGAGTTTATGCAGCCGTCGTTCGAGTCCACCGAGTGCCCAGTTTGCTACGTCCCGTTTGAGCGTGGAGAGCGGCTGCGCGAGATGCTGGTCTGCCGGCACGCGTTCCACAGCCGGTGCGTCGAGACTTGGCTTCGGCAGAGCGCGACCGGCGTGGACGAGATTCGCTGCCCGCTCTGCATGTCTTTGGCGATTGCAAAGTAGTCGTGTCGCGTGGAGTACTGGGCGCTGCCTTTGCACTGAGACCACACTACCCCTCGATAGTCCTTCGTAGAATTCTCGTTCCTGCAGGTCCTTTATTTCCTTTGAAGGTTTGCTCGTCATTTTCAAGGGTTGGATCCTTTCGTCCGCGATTGTTTCCTCCATCGTGCGGGATAAGAGTACCAAAACGGACAGCAATGTGAATAGGATCAGCAAGCTCGGTCCAGTCAAACTCGACTGTCTGTTAACTTCGTTGCAAATCAAACGAAAGTCTGGGAGTTGTCCGTAAATCCCACGAATTGGCTGGGCCCCCCTGGTGCGACGCCACGCTAACACTGTGCGTGTGATTGGCTGTAGCTGGCTGTGTGTTTGAACGATGTTGACGACAGCGTGGCGCCGGCGCCGGCGGGGAGGCGGGGGGAGCGGGCGGTGAGGAAAGCCTCTTTGGCTTCTAAACGCTTTTCGTGTCTCTTTCGTGAAAGATTTTTTCGTGAAGGTGTCGCCTACACAACGACTCTTCTTCCATTACCACCACCGCCACCCAACCCGAAGCGCGTCCCGCACGTTGCTCTCTCAGATCGCCAAAGGAGTGGCTTCGAGCCTGTTGCTTCGATCGACCACGACACCGGCGGCAACCTTTGTCCTCCTCCCCCTCCCTCTCCTCAATCTTACCGGCAAAGCTCTCCTTTACTCACTGGCTGCCCCCCCCCCCCCCCCCTTTGCCGCGCGCACTCTTCCCTCACCCGAACGGGGGACTCTCAACCCCGTCTTGATCGTCTCCCACCCCCGGGGTTTCCCTTCAAGAACTTCTTCAACCGGGAACGGATCGCTCACCAATCAATCCACGGCAGCTCGAGGACGGGAGGATGAGCCATTCCCATTCAGATCGGGTTCCCGACACGAATGGGTCGCGGTTTGGATACAAACTGAGCGACTTCCACCTTCTTAAGACTCTGGGTGAGCTCAATGTTGCGCGTTTGACCGGGAAAAAGCCCTTAAAAATATCGATCCAAAACTCATAACCAGTCCAAACCTCCTCCTCCCACACTAAAAAAAATACAAAAAAAAAATCCTTCCTCGCTCTAAGGCACCGGGACCTTTGGGCGCGTCTACCTCGCTAAATTTCGCAACACGGACCAGTTTTACGCAATGAAGTCGCTGAAAAAGGCAGAGGTGGTCAAATTGAAGCAGGTGGAGCACATCAATTCGGAAAAGCAGATCTTGGCCCAGATAAACTTTCCGTTCATCGTCAATCTGTAGGTTTGAAAACATTCTGTTGCTTCAAACAGCAAAAACTCAGGTCTCGTCTCCTCTATTTCTTTCTCCTTTTTTCTTCGCGTGCAAGTCTCTGCACTTTTCAGGATGAAAAGACGATTTTCATGCTGCTCGAGTACGTTGTTGGAGGCGAACTGTTTTCCCATTTACGGAGGGCCGGCCGCTTCAGCAACGACATGACACGGTTTTACGCGGCCGAGATCTTGCTTGCCCTGGAGTATCTGCACAGTATGGACATAATATACCGTGATCTGAAGCCAGAAAACCTTGTGAGAACCTGGCTTCCTTTGAACCGGGCGTGCAACTTCGCCATCCCCCCGCACCAACTGCCACATTGCTACATTGATCAATGCTGACGGAAACCCCCCGCTTCGATCAGCTACTCGACGACAAGGGCCATGTCAAAATCACTGATTTCGGCTTTGCGAAAAAGGTTGAGGACAGGTATGAAACTTCAAAGTCAGTCCCACACAAGCTAGAGGCTGAATCGGTCTCTTCCTCTGCTTTTCCTCTGCCTTCCCCGCAAAAGAACGTGGACGCTGTGTGGGACGCCGGAATACCTCGCACCTGAAATAATTCAAAGCAAAGGACACGGAAAGGCGGTCGACTGGTGGGCCCTGGGCATATTGATATTCGAAATGCTGGCGGGGTAAAATTTCCTTTCTTTCTCCCACGCGAACAAAACAGGACAAAAACCTGACGCTCTTCTTACACGCGCCTCACCCACCCCCCACGCGCGCGCCCCACTCCGCGGGGACAGCTACCCGCCGTTTTTCGACGAGAACCCGTTCGGAATCTACGAAAAGATTCTCGCAGGCAAGATCTCGTTCCCGTCGCACTTTGAGTCGACGGCCAAGGACCTCGTCAAAAAGCTGCTGACGGCGGACCGCAGCAAGCGACTGGGCAACCTGAAAGGCGGGTCGGACGACATCAAGAAACACAAGTGGTTCCGCGGTGTCGATTGGCAGGGCCTCGTCGAGAGGAGCGTGCACGCGCCCATCGTGCCGGTCTGCTCGCACCCCGGCGACACGAGGAACTTTGAGGATTACCCGGAACCAATGGAGGACGAGCACGGGGGCTCCGGAGTGGACCCTTTCAAACATTTATTTAGGGTACGTAGCTTTGCATAAAAAAAAAAATAAAAAAAAATCAGAACACGGCGCCTCCCTCTTGGCTCCTTGAAAAGCTCACTGGTTTTCCTCCTCACACAGGACTTTTGACGCTTTCGTGTAAATTTTGCACAGACTTTCGCTCGGTTGGAGCAGATGAGTGCTCGACCGGCAACTTTATTTTCACCACAACACACATGCACAACACGAATACGCGAGCGCTCATGCACACACCACACACACACACACGTCAATCAACACAATCCTTGTCAAGCACACTACTTCTCCCAAGTTGATGGCCTTTGACCACATTTTCAGTTTTTCTCTTGGGGTGGCTTCCGTTATTCGTCCGCCCGATGGCGGTGCCCACGACTTCATGCTTGCATGTTTCCTTCTTCCTCTTCTTCTTGTTCCTCTTCTTCTTCTTCTTCTTCTTCCTTTTATCTCCATTGGCGTCTTCGTTGAGCTATGGAACATTGCAAAATACCCCCCCGCACCACCGCGCCCCCGTCGCGCTCTCTCTTCTCTACTTTCCTTCCCGGACGCACACGGATAAGGCAGCAAGCAAGGGCGCGTCATGTAGCGATAAATCGTTGCAAGTCAGACAGACAGACAGACACAGGGCCTGCGCATTTAATCAAAAAAAAAAAAAACCAAGGCGGACAGCGAGGCGTCACAAAACCAGGGAAGTCGAAGGAGATGTTTGGGAGGGGGAAGAAAACGGCAGAAAGCGAAGGGCGGGAGAGAGAGGACGAGAAGAGCGGGGAAAGAGAGAGAGAGAGAGAGAAAAGAGAGAGAGAGAGAGAGAGAGAGAGAGAGAGAGAGAGAGAGGAGTGAGACTGTGAGGGAGAGTGAAGAAGTCGAAGGAGGGGGGCGAAAAAAAAAAGAAAGAAAAAAAGGACAGCCAGGAGGACAAAAAAAAACAAAAAAAAAACCGAAACCCAAACCAACAGGTAAAAAAAAAAAAAAAAAAAAAAAAAAAAAAAAAAAAACTCCACACCCACGGCTCGGGGTGGAGCGAGCCTCTCATCTCAAACGTTAAACCCGACCCCAAGCACTCTCACCGAGTTCAAAAAAACCTCCCTACATGCCCAACCTTCCCCATCCACGATTCGCTTTCGCTTCCTTCAAAGGTTCCTCCTCTCCCTCTCCCGTGTCGCGTTCGCATCCATCACTCGCCCGCCTTTCGCCGCCACGAGCCTCTTCCGCTCCAGCTCGAGAACCATCTTGACGCGCGAAACTGCCGGCGGGTTCGGCCCAACGACCGTATCCGCCGTGTACGGCTCGCTAATTTCAACCTCATCGAGCACAATAATGGACTTGCCTTTCCAACGCGTCGGTAGTGTTTTGTCGAGGGCGTAGAAAATTTCCTGGTTTGGTCCGTGCATGCGTGTGTGAGTGTGAGCGTGTGTGTTTGTGTGTGTGTGTGTGTGAGTGTGTGTGAGTGTGTGATTGTATGTTGGTGAGCCATTACGAATTGCGATTGCAGGGAGTAGACGAAAAATTGCAGGGTGCCGAGATCAGTGAAACCGGCTTCACCTGACCCGTGTGTCCACGAGGAGCAAGATCAACGTTACGATTCTCACCTGCGCGAGCTCTGACACGCCGACGCCAATCTTCGCGAGCCGCTCCATCTCGCCGCGGACGGCGGCCTTCTCGCGCGCTTGGACTTTATCGACGTTGACGGAGCGCACAGGGACGAGGAGGCCCGGTCTCGCTCTGGTGGCAGCGTGGGCGGCCGCGGCGGCCGCGGCGCCTGCTGAGGCGGCCGGAGTCGGCGGGGCGGCGGCGGTGGGAGACGAGTCGTCGACATCGTCGGCCCAGCTGGATCCCGTCGCTGAAGAGGCCGTCGCGGCCGCGGCGGCGTCCGCGTCGGCGTCTGCGGCAGATAGGCCTGGAGGCACGGCGAGGCGTTTGACGTCCTTGATTGCGGCGACTTTGAGGAGATGAAAGTCGTGGAGGTTCGAGGCAGAGGCAGCGGTGTGGGAGGAGGAATGGGAGGTCGGTGGTTGCTGCGGCTGACTGCCGTTCGGCTTTGTTGCATTGGACGAGGATACGGCGGAGGAGGAAGAGCTATGTGACGACGGCGCCGGCACCGGGGCAGACTGAAGAGCGAGGAGTCCCACAGACGGATCGTAGGCGTAGATGAAACCGTCGCGAGTCGAGTCGTTGATCAATGTCACACGAACGTGCTGGCCCACAGCGTCGGATGGGGTAAACGGGAGAGTCGCCATGGCCGATCCAATTAACTGAGAAAATGGGCTGGTCCCTGGCAATTGAGAAGCCGATCTGGCTGGCGAGACGAGATGCTGCTGCGATCGATAGAGGGATGCAGTCCTGGGATCCTGTGCAGTCGGATGAAAGCGTTCTTTAGTCATACGATGATGATTGCGGGATTGTGTGGGAGAGCGAAAACAGCAGCGCGATCCGGCGAGCTCAGGAAAAGTGAGGCAGGAGGAAAAGCCGCGGAGCGCCCTTCCTCTTCGCACAAAAGAGGCAGGCGGCTCGGAGCGCGTCGTCGACACGGAGGGCAGCGGGGCGGGGCGGTAGCTGCAGCAGCAGCAGCAGGCCGCCTTGGCTTAAAGGGGCGCGTACCCCCCGCGTCACTGGGCAGCCAGCCGCCGCCGCCGCCGCTGATGATGATGATGATGATGATGAAGATGATGATGATGCCGCCGTCACAGCCGCCGCCCGCCGCTGTCCTCGTCACGCCCGGCCGTCACTCACTCACCTTACTATAGCTACTACTATTCGCTCTCTCTCTCTCTCTCTCTCTCTCCTTCTCTCTCTGTCTCTTTCTCTCTCGCTCTCTGTCTCTTTCTCTCTCTCTCTCACTCTCTCTCTAGCTCTCTCTCTCTGCCTCTGTCTGTCTGTCTGTCTGTCTGTCTGTGTCCCTCTGTATCGTTTTCACGTCTAAATGCCAAATGTCTGTCTATCTGCAGTCCCTGGCAAACTTATGCATACGCACTCTCTCCACCACGTGTGTAACAGCAAGCAACAAGAGCAAGCACACAAGATAGCTTGGTGTTGCTGTTGATATCGCGACTTCCCCGCAGGTAGTGATGTCGATCCTGGATAACAATTACTTCTCCGGCTGCAGGGCCGGAGGTCGGTCTGGACCTTTCCCAAGCGGTATGAAGCGGTATGAAACGATAGAAACGCTTTCGGAAAAAAATTGGAATGTGTGTTCTTCATTGTCAATGATATCAAATAACTCTTACGTTGCAACCTATTAACAACCTTGCAACAAAAATAGCGCAGCCGCGGCACTCCAAAAATACGTTTCTATTTTTCGCTCATGCTCGAGCGAGCCTTGGTCTTCACGGCCGCCCCTTTCCATGACGACGTCCCAAAGACCTGCAGCAGAAGAAAAACGCGGAGCAGGAGGAACAGCCCTGGCGACGGCGAGCCGGAACAAGAGGCAGATGATGATGATGATGATGATGATTATGATGAGGAAGGCCTGGCGAATCCACCGCCGCACCAGCAGCTTCTCTCCCAGCGCGTCTTGGCGTCTCTCCTGCGACGGGGCATCATCCTGACCAGAAACGCCCATCCCGAGAACCACCTCGAGTCGATCCTGCTGGTGAATCAAAGGGACATCAACGACGGCCCCGCTCCGCAGCCGTCGCATTTGGGCGGAAGGCGCATTGCCAGAGAGAAGCTGACCAAGACGGCTAAAACGGCCAAGAATGCAGCCGTGGACGATGTGCTCCGCACGTTTCCGCCGACGCAGCTCACAACTCGATTTCCCGCCGCCCCGCTGCCCCCTGCCCCTCGCTCCGTGCATGCGGCCCACGTCAGACCGCCCACCGTTCCACCCGTCCACGCTCCCGTGCGTATCCTGCCCAATCCCCTTCTCGGCGGAGACGTCCCACCCCCGACTAATCATCAAGACACCAAACGCGACCAACGAGACGCCTCCAATGCTTGCCTCCTCGCCGAGGACCCCTCGTCTTACGGCTACGGCCTCTTCTACCTGCCCCCGCACGTGCCGCCTCCGCCGCTGCTGCACCCTTCCGGCCGAGCGCACGAAATCCGGGTGTGCAGGGACACCGCGCTCTCTCCGGGGAACTCAGACCCGGAGGCGCACGGAACGACGGCCGAGCCGGTCGTGCACGCTTCTCCGCTGCCAGTGTCCGTCAAAGCGGCCGAGGACGAGAAGCTGGTCGACGCGTGCTCTCTGGCTAATTTGGGGTCTTTGAGCTTGTCCTGCGTTGCCGACGGCGAAGTCGAGTGCTGGTGCAGCGCGTGCTTTCGAAAAGCTCATTGGTCCAACGCCGCCGCATCAGCGTCTTCACACCTGGCGGCGAGAATGTCCAGACACAGAAACCACACTAGCCGCAGCAAACGCGCTGCGTCAAGCACCATCAAGCCTTCTGTCGTCGTCGGAGACTACCACGCCTTACCCAAACACTGCAGCAGCGCGAATTCAGAAGCCATACTGAAAGAAGCGAATGCAGAAGTTGGACTGAAAGAATCGATTCCTGTAAAGAGGTCCGAGAGCGTAGAGCAGGTCGATTCGTCAAACCAATCTGATGTGGCGGACGCAATCACAGAGCCTCAAGACGTTAGAGAAAGCATAGGCGATTCCGAGCATATGGACGAGGTGCATGAGCAAGAGAACGAAGAATATGGGCACCACGAAAGGCCCTCGAAGGGAGCTCCAGACGCGGAAACCGCTGGTGTGGCTCAAAGCATGACCATCTCTGAAGAGGAGCTCGCGAGGGAACAATCGGAATCGACTGCGCTCAGCAAACCAGATAGTGATCACGATATGACCAAGGCTTTGGAAGTGTTGAGACTCCCAGCCCTTGTGCCCAATGCTGCACCGAACACTGCTACCGCGTTGAA